>CATKHJ010266177.1:0-14413 GCA_949750685.1 Vernicia montana | reverse complement strand
TTCCACATGTAGGACATAGAGGGAGGGAAACCCTAGATGGGGTAGAATTAGATGTACTGTAGCTCATCTGAGGAGTCGATATAGTAGGATTCTATATTGCTTGAAGTCTCCACTGTTGGCTTCTGAAATTACCCGATGACTATAAAGACATATCCATACTCTTTACCCCACAATCATCTTTGCCTTGCTTAGAGGAACAACCAACCCTTGCTTTCTTCTTTTGTTCTCGTACTGCTTTTACCTCTATTTCTCTGTTCTCAATCATTCTTACTTTGTCGACAACCTTAGAGTAAGAATCAAATTCATGTGTAGCTAGAACTTTAAATAAAGGTGTAATCTATCCCCTCCAAAAATGTTGAATTCTAGCAGCTTCATCAGGTACGAGAGTTGGAGCATATTTACTCAATCGGCTAAATTTCTTAGCATATTCTAAAATAGACATGTCTAGAGTCTGTACTAGTCTTTCAAACTCTAATGCTCTTACTTCTCTTACACTTTCTAGTAAGAACTTATCCCCTACTTTTTTTTTTTAAACTACTCCCAAGTAATCTCCTAACCATACCTAAGCATTCCAGCTATGCTTCTTTTAAACCATTCTTTCGCATCTTCCTTCATTAAGTACTCGACAAATTTCACTTCTCTTCTATTTGGAATCCTTAAAATCTGTTCCTTATCTTCCATTTCTTCCAAGAAATATGTAGGGTCCACATCACCCTTATACTCTGAAGGCTTTAACTTCAAGAACTTTTCATAACTGCTTTCCTCTGCCTATGGTACATTTTGTGGCTAAGGTGGAACCATTGGAGGAGGAATAACTAGAGCAACAGGAGCAAGAGGAACAGGCTGCTGCCTCTGCTGAGTAACCAACTCAACTAACATTTCATAATTCCTTTGGAGTTGGTCTAATCTCTGTGCCACTGCAGCCACATCAACTGGAGGTGCAAGGGGAGGAACTGCATTATCCCCCGCTCGACTAACAGAACCTTCTTCAGGAAGAATAACTCTTCTAGGACGACCTCAGCCTCAACCTAAGCCACATCATGGAGGCATATCCATAAGCTGACGAAAGAACAAGATAAACTCAAATTCATAGCATAACGTTATATGCAGATGGCGTTGGAAAGATCATCGGACGCTCTCTCTCCTGGTTTCGCATGTGTGGTGGTCCGGTGACCGGAAGGTGACGAAATAGGCGGTTGAAGTTTTCTGCCTCTCTCTCTCTCTCTCCCCCCTTCTGACAGCAACAACAGCATTGATTAGTCCTTTAGGACCAATCAGCTGTTGTTTAAATAAAAGATCTCGTTTCTTTTTTTTTTTCAATTGAAATTAATTTTAATAATTAATAATAATAATAATAATTTATCAATAGTAGTAAAATACTAATAATAAATAATTAACAATTACTAAAACATTTATAATAGCATTTTTACAAAAATAATAATACTTTAAAAATTTTCTTAAAAATTTTTATCAATTAAAATTTTTATTTCATTTAATAAATAAAATACCCAAAAATTTAATAATTGACATAATTTAAAATTCAAGATATTACAGAAAGCACCTAAGAAAACTAATGTTGAAGCCTACGAAACTTGGGAGGAGGAAAATGGTACTATTCAAACTTGGCTTCTTAATTCAATGGAGAAACATGTGAGAGTGCTCTTCAATCGTCTTCCTACCACAGGGGCTATCTAGCGTGCTGTAGAGAAGACCTATATTGTGACTAACAATTCTGCTAAACTCTATGAGTTAACACGGAGATCTGTCTACATCAAACAAGATGGTCGTACCCTTGAAGCCTACTATGAAGAATTACAAACTATTTGGCAGGAACTTGATGCTATCAATCCTCCACAAATCAAGAATGAAATTGATCTCTGCACCCACTTAGCAACTGTCACAAACTTTTGTGTTTACATCTTATTGGCAGGATTAGATTCTCACCTAGATGCAGCTCGTGCTCATGTGCTTCATTCTGATATGCTTCCCGATATACTAGAAACTTATGCCATGATTTGTGAAGAGGATCTTTGTTTAAAAACTATGTGGGGAGAGGAAAAGATCAATGGCAGTGCCTTGGATACTCGTAAATGGAAAGAAGGCAGTTCATTTGAATCTTCTAAACCATCCTTCAAAATTGGTGGTTCAAATCCAGTTAAAGATGAACGTAAATGCACTCATTGTGGGAAAAATCATACTGTGGACAAATGTTGGAAGCTTCATGGTCGACCAAATTGGGCAGATGAGCTTATTACTAAAAAACAAGGAAGCAAAGTATCCCTTGCTATCACTTCAACCACTGAAAATGGAGATGAAGCCAAGTCAACTAATTTTAGTTATGCTTTATGTATTTCTACTTCTGCTTGTGATAATGCATGGATATTTGACACTGGAGCAACGGATCATATGACTAACAACCCTCAAAAATTCATTACCTTTACTAAAAATTTCTCAAAATATGTTGTTAAAACTGCAAATGGTCATACTGCCCTTGTCACTGGAATTTGGACAATTCAACTTACACCCAACATCTTATTGTCCAATGTTCTTCTTGTTCCCATTTTAGAGAATGATTTAATATCTTTCTCTAAACTCATGACTGCATACTCTTGTCATTTTTTCCCAAAATATTGTATTGTTCAGGACCTTCATACTCAATAGGAGATTGGACGTGGTTTTAAGAGAGGGGACTTTATGGTACTTTCATGGGTCAAAATTAAACATTGCAACAAATCAGACCAGCAAGCATATATTGGAGAGTGAGAATCTAATTTGGTTATGGCATCAATGCTTATGCCATCTATCATTTGGCTATTTGAAACATCTTCTACCTACTTTGTTTGAATCATGTAATAAATAATTCAAGTGTTCTACTTGTGAGACTTGTGTTTTGGCTAAAAGCCATCGTACTAATTTTCCAAAAAGTAATAATAAAGCATCAATGCCATTTACTTTGATCTATTCTGATGTATGGGGTCCCTCTCAACATTCTACCTCTGGTGGTATGCGATGGTTTATTACTTTCATTGATGACTGCACTAAGATTATGTGGATTTATTTAATGAAACACAAGAGTGATGTGAATAGTATTGTAATACCCTATATATTCCTCTAGTAAAAGCATGTATCATAAGTCTTAGACAATAAAATTTAATTTTTTTAGTAATTATAAGTATGGTTTGAAACTCCAGTGGAATTTTATGTAAGAATTTTTTTTATGTGAATTAATGATATAAATTGAATATTTATATACATGAATATCATAATATTGTAGATGAATAAATAATTATTAAATTGATTAACAATAAATATTTGGAAATAAGAGTATGAAAGAATATATTGAAAAAATGAGAAGAAATGAAAATTACTAAAGTTGGGTAATGAAAATAATAAAGAATTAGCTAGTTGAGATTGGGCCCGCAAAATAGTGTACTCTATTTTGATGATGGGAATAAAGACACCAATGCCCTATTTCATATGATAATATCTCTTATCATCTTTAACAAATAAAATATCAATACCACTAACTATATTTTTATATTTCAAATAAATCCCTACCACATATATTACTAAAAAGAGAAATAAATTATATAAATAAAGATTTCATTTTCATTTTCTTTTTCACTTACCGCCTCACGTTTTCTTTCTCAAAAGAGAGAAGAAAATTTCTTCCTTTCATACCATGGAATTCGTCCATTTCCATTTGTACAAGGAAGATAGAAACTCAAGATAAGCTATTAAAATTTTTCCTTCATTTCTATGTCCTAATTAGTATTTTTGAGATTCTTTGTTAAAATTTGTTAAAAATTTCTTTCTTCCTCCTCTTTCTTGGTTCGGCTATTAGGGGGTTTTGCAAGGAAAATGAACTGTTGATTCTTAACTAAATAAATTAAGCTTTAAAATGATGGGTATGATGAATCTTGACTTGAGAAGAAGTTAATTGAATAAAGAGTTAGAATTGTATATAGGTATATTCAACTCTCATAATAATCAAGGTAGAAATTATTATTTTGATGGGTTAACTGAATAAATAAGTGAATATATTGGTGAGCGTGATCAATTGACTTTAAGTTGAGAAGTTGTTAAGAAGAAATAGAGTTTTCCCTTTATCCTGATTCGGTGACCTTAGGGATTCAAAACTCAAAGTCTGTAATTTAATTTAGAACAAGAATTGATATAGTTGAATATTAAAAAAAATGAAATTTAGAATGAATTCTTAAGTTAAAGTTGAGTGTAATACCCCAAATATTCATGTATAAGCTTTTAATTGATGACATGTATATTATGTATAGCATGATTGAGTATTAGTACATAAATTGATTCTTTATTGATTAGAAATTGAGCTAGTGGAAAGTGCCCACTTTCCACTAGCCCAAGCTTAATATGTGAACCTAGACACTTTACTTTATTTTCTTCTTTTCTCCAAAAGCTTTCAAGAAGAAAAACTCTCATTATTTTCTTTCTTCTTCTCTCACCCTTCTCATCCTTCTTCTTCTCCATTGCCAAGATTGAATCACCATCCAAGAGAAAAGCTTCAAAGGTAATGATCTAAACTATTTTCTTCATTTAGATCTTGTGATATATGTTGTTAATTTGGGATGTCTTCTTCTTCTTCTTCTCTTTCTTTTAATTTACCCAAATGGGTTTCTAGAAAGGGAATTCCTTTGAGGAAAACGTCATTGAATGATGATTTGTAATTATGTATTGGGGGTAATAAGTGAATGAAAAATGATTTCCAAAAGAAGTTTCAAAACTTTCCATTTTTTATGATAATGGGTTTGACCAAATGAATTTTTGAATCCTTTGATGATTGTATGATATGATTGGTAAAATGAGTAAAGTTTTGAATCTATTTGATGATGATGAAGTTGGTTTAAATTGGGTTAAAAGTTGTGAGAATTCCTTCTATAGCAATTTGTAAAAATTTTACCTAAAGTGTAGTTCTCGGATTCATCACATGAGTGACCCCATCGCTGAGGTTCCACCCGTGTGACAAGCTTTTTCAATTTTGGATATTTTTCCAATGTCCCACCAGTGACGCCACCGTTGGGTTTTCACCCGTGGTTGTCCCACAGGTGATCCCACCGCTGGGTTTTCACCCCTGTGATAAGTATTTTTCAATTCTGGACATTTTTCCATTGTCTCACCAGTGACATCACCGTTGGGTTTTCGCCCGTGGCTGTCCCACCAGTGACGCCACCGCTGGGTTTTCACCCGTGGCTGTCCCACCAGTGACTCTAACACTGGGATTTCACCCATGTGACAGACTTTGATATGTTTTTACTTCTTTTATTGCCATGATGATTTGATATATGTTTCAACCAATATGAGATATAATTGAGGTAGGAATTGGACATTGGTCCAAGGTCTAATAAGTTCCAATAGCAAAAGTATAGGAATCAATTATTGAAGTATTGTTATTTTCTCTAGATTCTCTTAGAGATTCAAGAAGAGATGATGATGGAGGATGTGATCATCACATTTGCTTACTTTAAAGAGTAATAGCAAGTCATTTTGGATTCTTCATTGTTAAAGTGAGTGATAATTATACTATTATGATTGTATTTTGTACCATGAGGCATAAATGCCTAATCTTTCATGAACCTCCAAATGATTATTGATTATTGTTAAATATCCTTATTGTGATATCAAGTTCATTGTAATCATGAACCATGAATGAATCAATACCATAATTGTATAACCATGATATGAATCTCTTAAGAACCTATGCATGATTACGACATATGATTCATGATTATCCTTTGTATAAATTCCATGACCATGACCCTAAAGCAGTAAAACCCTAACTCTGATGTGGGGCAAGACATCAGGCATTGTGCACAATGTACTCCGTTGGATAGAGTAAAGTATCCAAACACTACCTAGGAAAGGCTATGGTGTCATAGCCGTGAGATCTGATCAATCTTGAGCAGAGATGAGGGTATGCTCCATTAAGATGAGCTTCTACCTCTAATGATTCATGATTGAATATGTTCTATGTCTTAGTTCTCGGTAACGCCTAAATGGCAAATACTCATTCTCACGGGGAACGTTAAGATATATGAACCTCTATTCAAGTTATTGTTATTTCTGCTAAACATGATATGTACATGATGAATGAAAACCATGAACCATGATAATTGTACGAACTATGAACCATGATTATAGTATGAACCATGAACTATTGTTATTGCATGAACCATAAACTTTTCTTGTGAGCCAACCTTGAATCACCAAGCCTCACAAGTATGGTAGTATAATCATTACTCACTGCTTTATCTCATTAGTGATTCCATTTTTTCAGAGAGCTATAGTTTATCAGTTAAGTTTCCAAGGCGTTCTTCTTCTCCAGCCCTCAGAAACTTTGGTGATCAATGTAAAGCTCAATTCCTTATTTTGATTATTTTGTATAGATGATGATTCAAACTTTAGATGCTTCATGGCAAATGTAATGAATGGTACATGTAATGAATGAATATTCTTTTGGCCTTTAAGGCATTGATCTATGAATGTTGTGATATGCAAGATAACCTAACATATGACTATTGATGAATACATGAGTTATGAATCAATCATCATATTGATGAATACGGATTAGCATGATTGTCAGGTCTAGATCTTGGGAGATTGTATGAGATTGGATTACAGGATATTGATAGATGATTGTATGTCAAGGTTCCTACGGGTTTTTGGTAGCCTTATGCCTACCCATACCCTAGGATCATCACGGCTCAAAAGTCGGATCGTGACATTGAGAAAATTCAATCCTTGGGTCAAGCTAGGTTCGACAATGTTAGGAATTGTAGAACTTAATTCTATAATTTAAAAAGTACAGTAATAATTAAGCTTGTAACCGTGAATACAAGGTAAATATATCATAATTTGAAAATATATTAAATTTAATCTAGATTAAGACTTGATGGTCATTTGGCCAAATTTGGGAATATTAGAGCTTTAGTTTTTAAATTTGTTTGACCAGTATATATGAATTAAACTTATAGGGACTCTTTGAAGAGAAATATTGAAGTTAAAAAAAAGAAAAGAAAAGTAAAACAAATAATATTAAAAGGTCATTCAGCTTATATATATATATATATATATATATATATATATATATATATGTATGTCACTTAATGTTAAGTACCAATGTGTTATATGTGATTGAATATATAATTATTGGCGTAAAGTCAAGAAGTAATCAAGGTAAAGAAAGGAATTGTGAAATAGAGGATTATCCTTTTTGTCTTTGCTAATTAAGGAACTAAGGCGATGAGGTGAGTAAATAATTTGCTAATGTGATATGGACATTCCATTGCATTCTTTTAATCATTGAAAACCCTCATTATATATGAAAATCCTATATTATCAATATTATCGAATTCTTTGATTCTTAAAAACCCTAGCTAATCATGTGATACTTGATTGATCAAACCCCCAACTTATTGTTATATTTGTTGTTAGAGTTTCTCAATAATAATTCTCATTCAATTACCAACTCAAGTGAATATTGCTATTTGAATCCAAATGATATATGCCATATTGATATTTGAACAATGCCAATTGATATATGTTATATATGATGAGATTTCAATTGAAAGAAGAAATCTCCGACTGATGTGGATAATACATCAGACCCCGTGCACATGGTAAAACCCGCGGATGGGGTGTATGCATCCGAACCTCAGCTGGGAGAGGTGGTTCTAGCCGTAAGACCTGATCAGTTTTACATTCTATATGTGTTATATGTGGGAGTAAGCAAGGCACAAGCCGCTACTCCATTTTTATATGTGAATATGTGGGAAGCTTTTCGCTTCTAAATTATTGATTTATGCTAAAAAGATATATGATAATCATAAATACCAAATCATGATGCCATTATTTATTATCGATACCCATTATTATTTGATTCCTGCTAAAATATATGAGACCTCCAAATGCTATTCTATAATGAGATTATTTGATATCAATACCTATCATTGTTTACTTCATGTCTGCATATCATGTTAGTAAGTTATTTGCTCACTGAGAATTTTCTCACTCCGTAGTTATTAATATTTTTACAGGTGATTAGAAGATATGAGCAAGGTAAATCTCAAGTATCCTTCTCCACTTGAGAATCTTCGAGCTAATAAGATATATGTTGATCTCTTTTAATCGCAATGTTCATGTAATTTAAAGTCCACTCTAGAGTTCCATGGTCATTGTGAGTTTTAGTATTTGAATATGAATTGTATTAATTAATAAGTATGATATTTATATCTAGTATTTGCTACGTTATATATATTATGAGTAAATGATTGATACATGATGAGTTTTAAATTGATATATGTTGAGACCAAGATGATTGTCAGATGTTGACGAAAAGTTTTGATTAGTATTTCATTGGAAATGATATTGGGAGAATTTGTATTAGTATGAGAACATGATATTGCATTTGAAGTTGAAGGAATAAAGAATTATTATTTGAAGTGTTAATTTTATTGCAGGTTGCATATATTGGGGCATGTGATATGTATAGCTAGCATTCTGTCGAATTTTCATTGGAATAGTAGGAGTAAGTGTGTTCTATGGGTATTTGGTGCCTTATCGGTTACCCATACCCTAGAACAGTCGCGACTCCTGAGTTGGGTCGTGACCAGTATTGTCAAACAATTATGCACTATGGTCCAAACTTAGTTTTCCACAACTGTCAAAGTGTTTTGTTCAGATAATGGCGGTGAATATCTCACAAAAGATATCACTAGTTTCTTCCAGTCACAAGGCATCATTCATTAAACCTCTTGTGCTAACACACCACAACAGAATGGTGTGGCTAAGCAACGCAATCGTCAACTTCTAGAGGTCACCCGAGCTTTCTTATTTGATAAGCATGTTCCTAAATATTTATGGGGTGAGGCTTTGTTATCTGCCATGTATGTCATTAACTGAATTTCTTATAATGTTCTTGAATTCAAAACACCTCTCCAGGTACTCATGGAAAAAATAAAAGAATATGCCTCATGTCTCTAATCTCCCTCCCAAAGTTTTTGGCTATGTAGCTTATATTCATATTCACCCTCATCAATGTGGAAAACTGTCACCTCGAGCTATTAAATGTGTTTTTGTAGGATATGCTTCTCATCAGAAAGGATATCGTTGTTTTCATCCACCTACTCAAAAGATGTATGTCACTATGGATGTTACATTTAATGAAGATTTGGCATATTTCTCTGCTAATGGCTCTTCTCTTCAGGGGGAGATGGATGGTGTGTTTGAAGAGAGGTGCCTTAATGATAGTACTCCTGCTGTTGTTACATCTCTTCCCAATGTTTAGAGATATGATATTCTAGATATTGAAAACTCTAACGATCAGGTATATCATGTTTCTGATACAAATAAATCTCTACAAGAAGGAATTCTAAACTCATTGGAAAAAGGAAATATCTCAACAATGCATCTGAATACTGCTGATAATTCCCCTCCCTTTCCACAACACGTTCAATCTACTCCTGACGCTTCAACTGAGGTACTTTTTGAAACTGATAATGTTTTAAATGGAACAAATGATATTTTGAGTATTATGCCTGAACTTGACCCTCAACTTGAACTTGAACCACCAAAATACCAATTACCTGCCCGTATAAATTATGGAAAACCCAATATACTGCAGACTTAAATAGTAAAGCCAAGTACCCCATTAGTAATCATATGTCAACCCATAGAATTCCCAAGTCATATGAATCATTCCTATGTCAAATATCTATTATGTCTCTTCCAAGACAGTTGCAAGATGCATTAGCAAATACCAAATGGACTGAAGCTATGGCTGAAGAAATGAGAGCATTACAAAAGAATTGCACTTGGAATGTGGTTCCTTTGCCTCCAGGAAAGAAGACTGTTGGGTGTAGATGGATCTTTACTATAAAACACAAAGCTGATGGCTCGGTAGAGAGGTATAAGGCCAGATTAGTTGCAAAAGGGTACACATAAAAATATGGGGTGGATTACATCAACTAGAGGTGACGAAAGAACAAGAGGGAGGAACTACATTATCCCCTGCTCGGCTAACAGAACCTTTTTCAGGAAGAATAACTCTTCTAGGACGACCTCAGCCTCGACCTCGGCCACATCATGGAGGCATATCCATAAGCTGGCGAAAGAACAAGATAAACTCAAATTCATAAAATAACGTTATACGCAAATCTATATCAAAAGGAAACAGAACAATGACATGATGGAATCCTATACTTTGTAGTTTCCCTAATCATGCATATACTTAGGTTATAAATCTTATAATACTTTCTATAATTCCAAACCTATGCTTTGATGCCACTTTTTTCATGATCCGATTCCAGAGTCGTGATGATCCTAGGGCAATGGTATGTTTAAGACTACCATGCATATATTCTATTACATATTTGTCCAATTATACCATTCATACTACAATTCCATTATATCTTAATTAAACATTTGCTCCTGTGGCAAAAATTAATATTGTACGTGTGCTACTTTCTATGGCAGCTAATCAAAACTGGTTGTTATTGTAATATGATGTGAAGAATGCTTTCCTTCACGGAGAGCTTCAAGAAGAGGTGTACATGGATCTTCCATCGGGTGTCTCAGAAAAAACATGAATGGTGTGCAAGTTAAAGAGGGCATTATATGGATTAAAACAATCTCCTCGAGCTTGGTTTGGAAGATTTGCATTAGCAATGAAGAACTTTGGGTACCGACAGAGCAACTCAGATCACACACTTTTCCTAAAGCACAAAAATGACAAGGTGACTACTTTAATAATTTATGTGGATGATATGATCTTAATTGGTAGTGATGTTTTCGAGATTGACAAATTAAAAAATTATTTGTCAAATGAATTTAAAATGAAAGAACTTGGAGAATTAACGTATTTTCTTTGGCATAGAAGTGGTTTGATCAGACAAGGGAATATTTCTTTCCCAAAAGAAATATGTACTTGATTTGTTAGCTGATAACGGAATGTTAGATTGCAAACCAGCTAAAACTCTAATTGAACAGAACCATAAACTCTATTTGTCTCATACTAGACCTGATATAGCTTATCCTGTTGGTGTTGTTAGTCAATTCATGCATGCTCCCAATGAAAGACATATGAATGTTGTGAATCGAATTCTACGATCACTATAAGAAAATCACAGTTTACCGATAAAATTTATAGACATAATTGTTTTCATCGGTAAATTTAGTCATTTACCAACAGAATATCGATAACATACATGATTTTTTTTTTTTTGCAATTACCGACAGATTACCGAATATTTACTAATAATTATTTACCGACTAAAATTTTTCGTTGATAAATAAGGCGCCAAAGAATGGCGCAAGTAATTACCGACAGGTTACCGACGATTTACTAACAATTATTTACGGACAAAAAATTTTCGTCAGTAAATTAATACCAAATAATTTTTTAATAATTACAGACAGAATATTTCCATCAGTAATTAAAAAATAATATTTTTTTATTAATTACCGATGGAAATATTCCATCGGTAAATTAAAAAATAAAATTTTATTTTTTTTGGTAATAATTTACTGACAAAAGTATTAGTTGGTAAATTTAAACAAAAAAATTTATGAAATTTTATTTTTTAATAATAAATAATTACCGATGGAATATTTTCGTCGATAAATATTAAAAAAATAATTTTTATAAATTACCGACGAAAATATTCTGTCGGTCATTATTAAAAAATTAAATTTCATAATTTTTTGGTAATAATTTATCGACAAAAATTTTAGTTAGTAAATTTAAATAAACAAAATTTTTGAAATTTTATTTTTTAATAATTACCGATGGAAATATTCCATCGGTAATTATTAAAAAATAAAATTCCATAATTTTTTTATAATAATTTATTGACTAAAATTTTTGTCAGTAAATTTATCGACAAAAATTTTACTCAGTAAATTATTATACTGACAAAAATTTTAGTCGGTAAATTCATAGCAATAAAATATTTGAAATTTTATTTTTTAATAATTACCGACGGAATATTTTCGTCGGTAAATATTAAAAAATTATTTTTTATAAATTACCGACGAAATATTCCTTAGGTAATTATTAAAAAATAAAATTTCATAATTGTTTAGTAATAATTTACCGACAAAAATTTTAGTTGGTAAATTCATTTTACTGAATTTAAAAAAATAAAATTTACCGATGGATTACGGATCAAATTTTTTATTTTAAAAAAAGATTTAAACCATTACCGACAAAAAAAAAAAAAAAAAAAAGAATATATAGACAGTGCTGATTAATTATATTCTTTCTTAATTATTGTAATTAGATCAATTAGTTTATTTGTTTCCCAAATTAGTTATTGTTGTACATCTATATATATTGTTTCCGCCAGAGAGATGAGATATATAAATAAATACTTCTCTGTTACTACTTTGTTTGTCAATTTAAATGCTCTATTAACATATAGTTTGGTATCTCATAAAAAAACATAGAGCTTGGTAATATTAATCTAATCACTAAAAAAATTTTATTCACTATTAAAAAATATTATTGGTTGATTTAGATTATTTTTGTCCTACGTTGGGGCGAATTTACATTAATGTAATGGGGACAATAGTCCCATTGCCCCCCAAAAAACATATCCTTAGAATTTCGAAAAAATTACATAACTAGTATTTGAATTTTTTTTAAATATATTATTTTAATATTTAAATAATTTTTTTATTTAATAAGTTTCTCAATTTTTAAAAATAACTTTAAATAAATATTTTTTATTATTTATTAGTTATCGAAGTGCTGACTATGCACTAAGTAAGCCCACATACATATAAATTGATTGATACGTCATTTCTAAATCTGTAAAAAAATTACAAGACAGTTGTTAATTCAAATTACTAGAACATGTGACAAGTAACGTGGTGAGCAATTTCTGTATACGTGGGCTCATTTAGTGCATGGTCAGCATTTCGGTGATTGATAAACGACTAAAAATACTTATATGGGATTAATTTTAAAAATTAAAAAATTCATTGAATAAAAAAAAATTATTCAAACACTAAAATAACATATTTGAAAAAGTTCAAACAACAATAATGTAATTTTTTTCTAAAATCTCAAAAATTATCCTTTAAATTGCATATGCCTTTTATTTTTGTCCCACTAAATAATTTGAATTTACCCATTGAAAAATTAAAATATCTAGAGTATATATATTATCCACTCAAAAAAAAAAAAATGGATCCGCCCCCTCGTCACACGTGCCTTCGAATTCAAAAGTCATTATTTCTACTCACCACATTTTACCATTTTCTTTGGAAAAAAAAAAAATATATATTTTACCATTTGATATTTGGATTAGTGTTATTAAAATCGGATCGAACTGATTAAATCGAAAATTTGTCACTAATCTGATTTTTAAGTTATAAAAAACCGAATGACTTGTGAATGGAAAAATAAGTCTGAATCGAAAAAATCGAAAAAACTGTTGAATCGGTCAGACTGAAATTTACCTAAAATTACGCCATTTTGAGTTTAATAAAATTAAATAAAGAAAAAAAATATATCGATTAAGTTAAACCGATCGGATTGACCGATCGAACTAATCAGACTGTGAATCAATAAAGAGACCGGTTCAACTTTCAATTCGATTTTAATAATATTGATTTCGATTATTAGATTAAAAATTTTAAGAGTTGATTTTTCTCTATTTTTCAGTGCCAGTCAATTGGAGTTGCATGTCTATTCTCTTCTTATGTAATCTTTGGCCTATTTTAGATTAATTCTAACATTGTTTTTGATATAGTTTACATCAAAGTTCTTTATTATGAGATCGATGTTGACTTTAACTGTTTATTATAAGAGTTGTTATAGTTCAACCCAAGAAAATCATAAAGAGTATATTGATTTTCACTTGGCAAAGAAATCAATATTAAAATCAACACTCAAATAATTTAGTTTGACTTTTTTTTTCTAAAATTTGGCTGTAATAATTGAGATTCGAATTTAAAAATTTTTAAGTCTAAAAACAAATTTAATACCACTATACCAAAATCAAAAATTAATTGATGTTTAATTTGATTTCAGATTTGCAAATAATAAGCAAATGAAAAATTGCTATTAATTACAATTAATGTGCAATTAATGTATTTTAATAAGGGCAAAAGTGTACCATAGTAGAAATTAAAATATAAACTAATAGATCAAAATAACTTTTTTTTAAAATTGAGTTTAAATTAGAATTTATTGGAAACATGTTTATCTTTATTAATTACAGTTATATTTTAATTTTAATTTCTTATATAATTATTATACAAGAAGCTTGCAACACGCCTGCCTATGCACAAATGCTCGCCTTTCTTGTGTTCATTGTATTTGGAATTTCAAGCGCCCAAGCGTGTTTATATTAATACTCAAAATTATCATATAAGGTAAGTT
>CATKHJ010266117.1:0-11097 GCA_949750685.1 Vernicia montana | reverse complement strand
TTAAAAAATATATATAATTTGTTTTAGTTAGTAAAAAAATTGTGAAAATGTCTTTTTTTTTTTTAAATTAAGTTTTTTCATTAAAAAAATTAATATTTTATACAAAACTCAGTTAACCATATTAATAGCTTATCCATTACCATTGAGTTGCCAGACAAGATTAACAATTTAACTGTTACACCTGTAACTATTACTCCCTTAATAGTTACACTTGTAATTGTTACACTCTACATTTTTAACCCCGATCCAGACGCACCCTAACATGTATATTAGTTATTAATCTATTTATTCACCTTAATTTGAAACATTACACTATCGATTTCCAACTTACCCGTTATTCTATTTGATACTTGTCTTACTCAAATGCGAAAAATTTTCATACTCATTTCAAACCACTTACAACCCATTCTTGTCATGTTCTTAAATATTTTTCATTGCTCTTGACGTTCATGTCTCACGTAGGCCTAAGCTCCTAAGAACTACATAGGGTTGGGGTATTATACAAATATTTTGATTTGACTATGCGTATAAGGCTATAAAGAATGCATGTGTCAAATTTTAATAGATGACAAAAAATTATTTGTTTGAATTATAAAATATGACTTTTTTTTGTAATCAAAATTTTCTTTCATTGTGAAAACTTATTTTTTTTATAATCAATTCTCTATTTTTACTAAACGATCAAAAGTCTTAATTATATTTAAATTTTCTAAGAGTATATATGAAAGTTTGTGTTTCCCAATAATGTTTATGATTCTAATATTACTAGCTAAATGGACTTATAGATCTTTCTGCCATTGAACAGATGATAATTTTTTTTTTATGAACAGGTTAGCAAGTTAATTAAACTTATTAGTTGAATAAAACACAAATTAATTACTATATATTATATATCCACTTTCGTATCATGATATATTGATGGTGTCTTATCAAAACTACTTGAAAATGAAAATTAAAAATTGAAAATTACTTGAAAATATATAGTTGCTATGTATTGACCATAATTAATGTTTTTTTTGGTTAGAATATTAGGTTAATTTTATTGGATTTAATATTTATTAAGTATTAAAGATATGAAAATATCACAATTTTTTTTATTAATTGAACAATAACTATATTTTGAATTCGTAACCTTTTTGTTATAAAAATAATTCTAATATTATTGAATCAAAATTTATTTTTATGAAATTATAATTATATTGAAATACTATTTTTTCATTATTTTAATCCTATTTAATCATTTAT
Source organism: Vernicia montana (assembly GCA_949750685.1). Taxonomy (NCBI): domain Eukaryota; kingdom Viridiplantae; phylum Streptophyta; class Magnoliopsida; order Malpighiales; family Euphorbiaceae; genus Vernicia; species Vernicia montana. Next base: position 9,852 of record CATKHJ010266117.1, on the reverse strand, counting down.
TATTCATTATTATTATTACTAGAAAATTCTCACATGTTTTAATCAATAAAATTTTTCAAAAAAAAAAAAAAAGGAAAAAGAAAAAAAATTAGATGAAAGACATATATAAAGGAATGGAGATGGCGTGAGGGGTTTATTAAGTGTATTTTTTTTTTAATTTTGAAATAATAATATTATTGAAATTAATTTTTTTATTTTGCATAATAATTATTAAATTATCAAGTATTTGTTCATGTTAATTAAATCTCTAAATTTATGTTATAAGCCCATTTGATAATATATTAAAAAAGTCCAAATAATTTAATCAGTCACATGTAAGACTGTTCGTGGATTGGGTCGGGTCGGTTTTGTCTCTAACCCGACCCGACCCAACTGCAGGCAAAACAATTGTATTAATCCATTAGAACTCGACCCGACCCGTGGTCGGGTCGGGTTGTGTTGAGAAAAAAAAATTCATGTCATTCTCTTTTCCACGGTTTTCTCAGCAACCAAACACGAAGAAAAACGTAGAAAAGCCAAATTTAAAAATTCTATAATAAACCAACAGAAACCATAAACAAAAAGTACAAAAATAGCTTAGCAATGATCAAAATCATAGATTTACCATTGGTAGGTAGTGAGTACCTGTGCATAGAAAAAATCAATTGTGTAGTAAAATTTTAGCTTTTAACTTGCATAGTAAAGGAAACCCTGTAAGGGTTTCATTAAATTCCACCCGCAAAGAAACCAAACAAAAGTTAAAAACAAAAAAAAAAAGGTAAGAGCATGAGGTAGCCATAAAAGTGCAGGGCAAGAAGCCATGGGGTTGCTCACAAGATTTAGCCATAACAGAGAAGGGATTGAGAAGTAGATAACCGTGAATTGGTTCTTATGAAGACCATAGGATTTCAGATCAGAGAAGGGGAGAGGTTGAGAATGGAGAGTGGTGATAAATAGGAGAGGAAACAGCGTCTCAAATTAAATGAATATTTGGTCGGTTCAAATGCACCCGACCCAAAACACCCGACTCCACCCAATTTTCTAGTTTAAGGAAGTAATTACCCGACCGACCCAACAAGTTTTAGAGTAAAACCCGAATTTTCGGATCGGGCTGATTTGGTCGGATTGAGTTGGTCGAGTAAAGTAGCTTTTTGAACAACCCTAATCACATGTTAATCACATGATATTTTTAATTAATTAGTCACATGTTTTTTTTTTCTTTTAAATGTGAGATATATTTTAACTTATTACAACCTATATAACAAGTTAAAATTTAGGTGTTATTAACCTAAAATAGAAGGTCATTTAGGAGGTGCATCTATATACTAAGTGCGTTATAAAATTGGTCTCTTCTTACACTTATTCTAGTTAGCTTTATAACAAATTCTAATTCAATTCTGATTCTTTAGAGATTGATTTTTTCTTCTTAATTTTGTAGGAGGGACACGCAAGTTATTAGATGTTGAAATTGAATTTTTCATATCAAATGAGACTTCAAGGTTCAAGCTTTCATACTGCGATTCATAGCTCAAAATACTACCTTTATGAGGAGATTTGAGGAGCTTCTCTACATAGGCATTAAGTTATGCACTCCCCCACTTTCTCCACCCAATTTTACCTCACTTCTTTTAGTCAAATTCGCCAAATTAACTTTGATAATTAATGGTGCTAGTTATGAAGTCCTGTGTAATAGCCGCTGGTTATTTGTAGAAATAGACGAAAAAGATGAAAGATCCGGAGAGATAAGATATAATGGAGCAGTTTTTCTGTGTCAGATTAGTCTATTAGTAGGGTGTATTAGATTAATAGAATTAAAGATTTTTATAAAATTTTTATGAATTTAAAAAATTAGGGATATTCAATAATAATTTCTAAAGATTTTATAAAAATTAAGGAGTATTCAACAATAATTTTTAAAGACTTTAAAAAAGTCTTTAAAAATTATTGAGTATTCAATTACAACTTTTGTAAAGTCAATAAAAATAAACAAATATTCAAAAAGTTACTGACTTTTATAAATAATAGACTTTTGTATACTTTCACTGACTTTTTATATAGAAGCATAAATAAAAAATCTCAACAATTCTGTTTCACTTTCCCTCAAGATTTCTACAAACTTTTTTTTTTTTTTTTTTACCTCATTCTCCATCTTCTATTCAAACTCTAGCCTATGCAATCTCACAAAAAACGTGTGCTCAATTTCAGAACATTGGCAATATAGTAAACATTATAGTACTCAACAATATTGTAAGGTATATTTAAAATTAGCCAATTCCATTCCGAGGGCTATGTGGGTCCATAATCTATCATTTTTAGGATAATGGTCCTCATCGTTCAGATTCATGCCTTTCAACAGCTAAAGTCTTTCCTATTTCCGGTGAAGCAAGATCCCACCATCATCAAGGCTAGAGCAACCACTAGAACCCTCATATTTTTGAATTTCATTTTTTCTATTTTATGATCTGTTGCCAAAATCAAACAAAATTAGTAATGATGAATTGATTAATATTGGTAACTAATTAAAGAATTATTGATTTGATGATAATAACAATATATGCATGTTTAATTATTCTTAATTACATGAGAAATATAATTTATTACATTATATAAAATAGATATTAGAAATTAATAAAAATTTATTAACGTCGATAAAAGTTTTTTCAAATAAAGTTTTTAAAAATCATTCATAAATTTATAAACTCTGCAAAAAACATTAAAAAAAATTCAGCAAAATCTTTTTATAAAAATCTTAATTAAATACATCCTCCTAATATTTTTCACTTGCATTGCAAAAAGTAGATCATACCGGTAAAATTGGAAATTAGAATGTCCAATTAGATAATTTATTGGTCTAATATAGATTTTTTAAAATGTTAATATTTTGACTAATTTTGATTGAATCGCGTCATATGAATATAATTGAGTTTTTTTTTTTTTTTTTTTTTTTTTTTTTTTTTTTTTGTAATCAACTATTTAAACATATAATTTTTTTTTTTAAATGAGAAGACATAATTCTCATTTATGAAAATAAATGACATGATTAACGGTAAATAAAATATAAAATTTTACAAATCATAAATTATGTTATTGAATTCAACTTAAAAGATAATAATCTTCATATGTAAAAAGACGACCATATTGATAAAGTAATTGATTTGGCGTAACAGCGGTAAGCACGCTCCTCTTGGTGATTATATTATGCCACAACTTGATTTTTATATCTTCAAATGAGCCAGTCGCACAACTACAAATATCCAATTTATTATTTCTATTGAAATTTTCAATATCAATTTTATACAAGGATAATAATAACTCTAAAATTAGAGAACAAATATTTCTATAGAAAAAGAACAAACAACTCCCATTAGAGAGAACAAAACTATAATAAAACAATACTAAGCAGATTTGTACTTATTAAAACAAACAAAAACTATGAAAAAGTAAAACAATAGGGCTGCCGTCAACATTTTTTAGCTAGCGGCAACACAAAACAAATAACGAAGGGAAAATTTTGAGAGAGAAAAGTTGAGATTTAAACATATAATTTTATATAAATAACGAAATATTAATATATAAATCTTATAATACCATATCCAAATATATCAATTTGGTAAGATTTAATTTACCATGTATAGCATTGATAATTAATTAATTAATTATGTTCTCCAAGTTACAAGTTCTCCTTTTTTTTTTTTTTTTTTTTTTTTTATTTATTTATTTATTCAATCGATTGACTATATTTGTTATTTTAGATGTTAACGAATGTGAAGATCCTGATTTTAACCAATGTATAGAAAATAATTTGTGTGAGAGCACAATAGGTAATTATACATGTGCTTGCTCCTAGGGTTGCCATGGCGATATGACAGAAAAGATGGACAAGGATGCGCTCTTGATAATCAATTGCCATTAAACATCATTCTCGGTAAATATATTTCTTATTTCCATTAATTTGATAGCTTTTTTTTTCAAATTTCTCATACAAAATTTCATGATTGCTTTTCTACACATTTTATCTCTCAAAATTGTGAATTAGTACTGTTATATATATATATATATATATATATATATATATATATATATATATATATATACAAAAATTGAAATAATGAGTTATAGAATATGAATAATTTTTCATTTTTCATAAATCTCTTTTATCTAATTTAAAATTAAAACTTAAAAACCTTTTAATAGAAATCCCGAGTCTTACTTGCCGAATGTCCCTCAGAAACTTAAATAACTAAAACGCTAAAAGTTAGAATTTCTAAATGTGCGCGTTTAATCCTCTAATCACTAGGTGCCAACCGTTGATTGCTGACAATTGACTGCTATTACTAAATCAAATAGGCACGGTGAGATGAGTAATAATTTATTGTTGGCTTAAGGACAAAAATTAAATTTTTTTCAAAAAATTATAATTATATTAAAACCTTTTAAAATTAGTTATTTTATCTTGATTTTAAAAATTAAGTTTAATTATACCCATTTAATCAATATTGACATGAAAAATAGGCTATTACCATTTCTTCCATTCATTCATAAATGAATTCAATGGTAATGAAATAATCTATTTTGAAAGGTAGAAATTATTGTAGTCTTTCAATAAGATTCAAATTTTCTTTTATTGGGCCTTTTGATATTTTACTAGTTATATATTCTACATTTTTTATTTTCTTCAGAATATCTATCATGCATGAAATTTTTTTTCTTCATTTTTATTCAAATTTTAATGAGACCGATGCATTTCTCTTATAATATGTGATAAGGATAAAATTTAGACATCTTATTTGGACCAGCTGGGCCAGGATAGCTTATGGATCGAAAAGAGTTCAAATGGACTTTCAAAGAGATCTCTCAAAAATCTAATTGCACTTAGAGGAAATGGGGATATACCTTACTTATGACTGTTCTACAAAGGCTACGACTCAACGAGCCTTCTCCTGCTATGGCCGAAGAAGGTCCACACCTATATCCCTTCAACCATGCTTTTACGAAGAAGGGATCTTTGTTAATGAATAGTCCTCTGAAACAGCGAAGAACCCCCATGATGAAGGGCTTCGTATTCAAAAAAGTGACCTATCACATCTCCAACTTCAACCCAACTACCACATTGTGTTAGTAGTACGACGAGTATACCTATCCCCACGTGAGATACAAAGTCATGATGACCTAGTCTGCCTTGGCATAACCTGTTCATCGGTCACATCTATCACCCACCAACTTAGAGAGAAGACTTGCAAGATATAAAAAGGCAGGTTATACCACCATTTCCAGGTAGCTTTCTCTACATATTTTCATTTCTTTCTTCTCTCTAAAAGAACTCATTGATCTTCTAGGAATCATCTACTTCCAGAAGATCATCACCTCCATTATTGCTACTGACTTAAGCATCAGAGAGCCTTTGATATTCTTTTTCTTTTTGCAGGCTTGAACAAGGTTCCACATAAAAAAAAACAAGGCCTAATATCAACAAATTTAGCCCAGTTCTCTCTTGTTGATCTTAGACAGATCAAATTGGCCCTGTATGTGGGAAACGACTTGTTAAATTTGTTGGGTAAGAACCATCATATTTTCTTTCTTTGAAGCTTGCTACACTGGCTTGCTTTTCTTTTCCATAAATAGTTAACCATCTCTCCTTAACTCCAAAAAACACCTTTTTAGCCTGTAAAATATTCTCTTACACATAGTAATGACTAATCCTACTGAGAAAGACCCACCACCTCTACCTATAGACCCCACAATAAGTGTTATCCCTCAAGAAACATGTCTCACTCCATCTACAGTTGTTCCAACTCCTCAAACCGTGGATCTAGTGACTTCTTTTCAAACTTAAGTGCATTGCTTACTAGACAAAATGCAGCTGGTCCTAGCACTGCAGCTACTAGCTCCTTATCACCTAATCTAGCACCTGCCATGCAGTTTTTGCATGTTTTAGCTACTACCATGCAAACCACACAACCACCTTTTACTCCTTTTGCACCAAATGTAAGTATGGTGCCCGAAATTAACCCAAGGGCTGTGGTGAATAGACAGTTAACCTTTCCACCCATACCCACACCATTACCAGAAGTCAAAGAGGAAAGAGCACTGGAAAGGTCAAGAGGAGCGATGATTTGGTCGGTAATAGGCTAGATTGGTAGAGATAAAACTCCTCCACCAGCTGCGGAGCACTCACATGGTGGTGAAAAAAGCATACAAGATGGGAATAGAGAACATTCTAGAGAAAGAAGGTGATCTCATCATCATCAGGGAGATCATATAGATCTTGAAAAGTGAGCTAGTAGAAGAAGGGACAAAAGGAGAGAAAGAGGTAGAGAAGAAGTAGATCTTGAAAGGCAATCTAAAAGAGGAGCATCAGTATCATAGTCACCCTCCTCATCTCACTGAAGAGATTATAGAAGTAAAAGAGGTCATGAAGTGACTAGTAGGGATAGAGCTGAAGATGTCAGAGAAGCAGTGAAAAAATCTCTAGAAGAGTTGGGAGAAGGCAGAGGAAAGAAGGCTATGGATAAAAACTTGACACTTGCTCTTAAGTCACCATTTGTGAGACGAATTAGTGACTTTAAAATGCCAAAAAAGTTCAAGCAACCAAGTATACAGAAGTATAATGGCGAGTCTAATCCTAGAGTCCATGTCATGGACTATAAACATGCCATAGAAATTCAAACAACTAATGACAAAGTGCTATGCAAAGCCTTCCGAGGATCATTAGAGGGAGCTGCTACAAGGTGGTTCGATGGACTAGAAGAAAAAACAATTAGTTCTTTCAAACAGCTTGTTGAAAGCTTCATGCATCGGTTTGCAGCCAGCATCCCGATGGAAAAAAGAACTCAATCGTTAGAGCAAATCACTCAGAAGGAGGGAGAAACACTCAGAGATTATGTAGCTCGCTTTAACAGAGAAGCATTAAAAGTAACAAAGCTTGACCGAGCTAGAGCAGTCGAAGCGCTTCAAAATGGCATGAATCATCAGGATTATTTCAAAGCCTTGTGTAGGCATGTTCCTCAATCTCTAGAAGAAGCTATGGCCATTGCTCAAAAGTACATCCGTCAAGATGATGCTTATCGCTATAGTTAGTTTGCAAAAAGAAAGAGAGGTGAAACTTACAGCCAGGAAGACAAAAAATTGAGAAAGAAAGAAGAAGTGGTTCAAAAAGATGAACAGAAAGGAGAGTCGAGGCAAAGAGGCCCTGGGGACCACCTCGCTTTGATACTTCAAAGCTTACCCCCTTCAATGCTAGTCCAACCGAAATGTTTATGTCCTTTCAAGATCAAAATATATGGACTAAGCCAAAGCCGATACAAAGAGACCTAGAGCTTAGAGATAAAACTAAATACTGCCTTTTCCATAATACTCACGATCATAACACAAATGATTGTTGAATTTTAATGGAAGAGATAGAACGGCTCATCAAAAGAGGTTATTTGGGTTAGTTTGTGAAACAAAATAGGGGAAACAAAGAAGAAGCTGGGACAAGCCAAGACAAAAATAAACAATTTTGAATGTGGCTTTGCTGGAGTTATTAATTACTTGACTGGAGGTCCTGATGAGGCGGCAATCAGTAGAAATAAGGTTAAAGCCTTAGCCAGAAGTAAAGAAGAACCATAATTTGTTTGCTGTAGTGGAACTAAAGCATGGGCCAATAGAGAAAGTGGAGACAGGCTGAGAGCTCCACATGTGGATCCCTTAGTCATCCAAGCTATCATCACCAACTTTGTAGTAAAAAGAATTTTAGTAGATGATGGCAGCTTAGTAAATCTAATAACGGATGAAGCATATAAGAGGATGGGATTAAAAGAGACAGATCTTGAAGAGTTGAATAACCCAGTCCGGACATTGGATGGGTCTGAGGTGCCTGCACTTGAAACAACAAAGTTGCCTTTCACAATAGGCATAGCCCCCGAACATGTCACAGTGATGGCCACATTTGTAGTGGTACAGAATCCTATGACTTACAATGTGTTGCTAGGGAGACCATTATTATATGAGTTGGATGTTTCGGTCAATATTAGAAGATTAAGAATGACCATCCCTAAAGCATAAGGGGGAGAATTCCATATATATGGATTTTAGAAAAAGACAAAAGAAATGAGAGACAAGGCAAGAAGAGGAGAAAAAACAATGCTGTAACTGAAGAAATGGCTATGATTGAATCAACAGTGGGAAAAGTAAACAAAATCTCACCTCAGCGAACATAACCAATAGAAGAATTAGAAAAGTTCTTTGTTGGAGATGAAGAATCAAAAAAATTCTTGCTTATCAATTCTTCTCTAATGGTCGAGCAGAAAGTAGAAGCTCAACATTTTCTTAAAGAGAATTTATCAAGAAGCTCAACATTTTCTTAAAGAGAATTTATCAAGCTTTGCATGGACTTCGAAGGAGATGAAAGGAGTAAGTCCAGATATAATAATGCATTAGCTCAATGTTGATTCAATGTTTAAGCCCATAAAATAGAGAAAGAGGTTCTTCAGAATAGAGAGACAAGCAGCGATTGATGCTGAAGTGGACAAATTAACAGAAGCTGGGTTCATTAGAGAAGTCTACTATCCAGAATGGTTAACCAATATGGTGTTGGTCAAGAAGGCTAATGGGAATTTTAGAATGTGTGTAGACTTCACTGATCTCAACAAAGCCTGTCCCAAAGACTCCTTTCCATTGCCCATGATAGATAAGCTTGTAGATTCCATAGCAGGATATGGGTACTTATCTTCGCTCGATGCAAAACAAGGCTATCATCAGATAATCCGAAGGATGAAGAAAAGACATCTTTCATTACAGAAAAGAGCACTTATTGTTATGTGTCTATGCCTTTCGGCCTTAAGAATGCAGGTGCTACTTATCAAAGGCTTGTCAACAAGATGTTCAAAGAACAATTAGGCAGAAATCTTGAAGCCTATGTAGATGACATGGTAGTGAAAAGTAAGAGCTTTGAGGATCACATGCAAGATTTGAAAGAGGTGTTCGAAGTGATGAACTAGTATAATATAAAGCTCAACCAAGAAAAATGTGCCTTTTTTATCAAAAGAGGAAAATTCTTAGGCTTCGTAGTCAACGAACGAGGGATTGAGCCAAATCCAAATAAAGTGAAAGCCATCTTAGACATGGCACTTCCTCGTAATGTGAAACAAGTATAGAGGTTGACAGGGAGAATAACAGCTCTTAACAGGTTCATGTCCCGATCTGCTGAGAAGTACATGTTGTTTTTTAAGAAGTTAAGAAAGATTGACTCCTTCGAATGGATAGATGAATGTCAATAAGCTTTCGAGTAGCTTAAAGTCTTCTTGAGCTCAGAACAAATTATAAGCAGACCATTGCCTAGTGAAGAAGTGCTAATTTATCTGTTTTCTTCGAATCAAGCTATTAGTTCACTGCTAATTAGAGAAGAACGGTCTGTCCAAAAACCCATTTACTACTTCAGCAAAGTTCTGCAAGGAGCTGTGAGGCCTCGCCCGAACGCCTCTCCCCTCGCTCGGGAAATTGAGATTGTGCCTTAAGGAAAGGCTAAACGATTTTTAAGGGAGGTTAGGGTATGAGTTTCGGTCCTCACGATTGGAAGCGACTATTACCTTGGAAAATTAATTTGATTTTTGAAAAGGTTCGGGAGTCACCACCCTAATTTATTTAAATGAGAAAATTAAGGAAAAACCCAATTTGACTCCAATTTATTAATTTTTGATTAATTTACCCAAGGATAAAAGTCACTAGTTCTCGAACCAGGTTGAGCTCGGGGACTAGATTTTTGGTTAAAATAATCTCAATTTGGCTTTTAAATTTAATTTTGACTTTTGAAAAATGATTTCATGAATGACAAGTATTAATGACAATTTATAAATGCATGAGCATGGCATAATTATGAGACAGATGGAAAAATAA
>CATKHJ010266106.1:0-12953 GCA_949750685.1 Vernicia montana | reverse complement strand
TTTGAGATTGAAGAGATGGTGAGATTTGAAACTGAGGTGGTTAATGTTGGGTTAGTAGAGGATAGTAAAAAGTGGAAAGTGAGGTCTAAAAAGAAGAGAAGCGATATTGATTTTGATGATGAGATTTATGATGCTGTTGTGATTTGTAATGGGCATTACACTGAACCTCGTGTTGCTGACATTCCAGGTATTCAATTTCTTTTTGTGAGCAATTTTCATGCTCGGTTCATGGGGTCTAATTATGCTCGTGCTATTGATTTTTTTTTTATTCGCAACTGAGGGTTTTACATACTGATGATGATAGAGTTATGTTGTTTGATTGGAATCACTGTTTTAGGACTATATGTTTTAATTTTTGTTATTTGTTTTAGATTCTTTGTTCAATAAGGAATATTCAACGTTCTGGTTGGATATGATTTGTGGGAAAAGATCGATGATGATAAAGATGTTCTGTTCTTTTCAGGCATCAGTTCTTGGCCAGGCAAACAAGTGCATAGCCACAATTACCGTGTTCCTGAGCCTTTCCGAGATCAAGTATGTCATATTTCTACTTCTCCTTTTTATTTAAAATTTCTAAATTTCAATTCAGAATTCTGTTGCTTTCATGATGCTGCATGTTATGGAATTACGTTGTAAAATTTTCTGGTTTGTGAATAGGTGGTAGTTTTAATTGGAAGGGCAGCAAGTGCTATTGATATATCCAGAGAAATTGCTGGAGTTGCCAAAGAGGTCCATGTTGTCTCAAGATCAGTTGCTGATGAAACATATGAAGAGAAGCCTGGATATGATAATATGTGGCTTCATTCTATGGTATATATTAATTTTTTTGAATGGAGAGGAAGACAAATATATAAGAGTGATAAGATACAAATACACACAACACATATTGGTATTATCATAACCTAAATGAATAGAATTAGCCAATTAGACAATAAACTCTCACCATATATTAACCACTTATATTATTCATTCTCAATCAATGTGAGATTACTCTTAACAGTATATCACCCAGATTAAGAGTGTGGGGTTTATCTTAAGAAGTTTGTGCAGCTAGCTTATGACACTTGATGCTGGTAGAATAGCTTGTTCTATAATGATTATATTTATGTAAATAATACAGATAGAGAGTGTCCACAAAGACGGTTCTGTGGTTTTCCGAAATGGGAGAGTCGTCCTTGCTGATATCATTCTACATTGCACCGGGTACCTATCGATTTCAGTTCATTTTAAGAATAACTTATATAAATACAATCATACAGATGTCTGTGATTAAGAATTTAAGAAATGAAACTGAATTTTTAGTTATGACTTCCTCATCTTTAAGGTACAAGTATCATTTCCCTTTTCTTGAAACCAATGGCATTGTGACAGTGGATGATAATCGTGTGGGACCATTATACAAGCATGTTTTCCCACCAGTTTTGGCCCCATGGCTTTCATTTGTTGGGTTACCATGGAAGGTTCTGTTCTATTTGATGCCACAATGCTCTGTATTTGATGCTCTTTTTCAACTTCAACTGGAAAAATAATATTAATCTACTGTGATTTGTGCTAGGTTATCCCTTTCCGAATGTTTGAGTTTCAAAGCAAGTGGATAGCAGGTGTTTTATCAGGTAGGGTTATGCTTCCATCGCAAGAGGAGATGGTGGAAGATATAGAAGCATTCTACCTATCACTTGAAGCTTCAAATGTTCCAAAAAGATACACTCATAACATGGGTGTGTCTCAGGTAAAGCCTTGTGTACCATTTATCATCATCTGGCAAGAATTGACTAGTTGTAAAGTCTCATCTCTTTGCATATGTTTTTGCAGTTTGAGTTTTACGACTGGCTTGCTGCTAAATGCGGATGCGAAAAGATTGAAGAATGGAGAAAAGAAATGTTCTATGAGGGTTTCAAGAACTTGCTTCTCAACCCAAATACATATCGTGATAAATGGGAAGATGACCACCTGATCTTGGAAGCTATTCAACATTTCACCAAATACACATCAAGAAAATTCAAAGAGAGTTGCATCTCTCACAAAAGCAGTTTATAAATTACAATTTCACTCAAGTAGAAAATTAATGTTAATCTGTGTTGTAAAAATATTGGTATTTTTTATTTCTTTTAATGGCAAAAGTAATTTCTTTTTATATCTCGTCAACATGTTTTTAGTCAAATTATTACAACGTTTTTGTATCTCCTGAACATGGTCAAATTTTTACACTTGTCTCTGTAAATCCTCTTTCCTCCTCAAATTATGCAATCGTCGCCCATCTGTCGTCGCAGCGTAGCCGTGATCGGCGCAGGAGCCGCCGGTCTTGTGGCGGCACGTGAGCTTCTCAGGGAGGGCCACGAAGTAGTAGTGTTCGAGAAAAATGACCAAATCGGCGGTATCTGGGTCTTCACACCCCAGGTCGAACAGGACCTTCTTGGGGTTGATCCGACCCGATCCATTATTCACACCAGCCTTTACAAGTCCCTTCGGACCAATCTACCAAGAGAATCGATGGGTTTTACAGACTTCCCGTTTGTGGCGCGAGAGGGTAAAGCGAGGGATTCCAGAAGATTTCCTGGTCACAGAGAAGTGTTACTGTACTTGCAAGAGTTTACAAGGGAATTTAAGATTGAAGAGATGATTAGATTTCACTGTGAAGTGGTTAGCGTGGAGCTGGTTGATGATGGAAAATGGAAAGTGAAGTCAAACAAAAAGAGACTTGAGAGTGATAATGCTGATAATTATGGTGATGATGGTTTTCTTGATGAGGTTTTTGATGCTGTAGTTGTTTGCAATGGACATCACACAGAACCTAATATTGCTGAAATTCCAGGTATTTTGTGCCTTTTGCTTGAATTTGACAAGATCATGTCTTCTTCTTCTTCTTTATTGTCACTGTGTCTTTATTTCCTTGTACATTGTTTTCAGGCATCAATTTGTGGCCTGGGAAGCAAATACACAGCCACAATTATCGGACTCCTAAACCATTCAAGGATCAGGTATATGTGAACTACTTATCGGTTGTTGTATTTGACATGCAAATCTTTTTACTTGTTACCAGTTGCCTGAATGCATGTGGACTGATCTGAATAATGAATTGAATCACTTGCCTTGCTTTAGGGAATGTATAGATGTGTTTCATGAAGGAGTGAATCTTGCAATTTTAAGAGTCTTCTAGCCAACATGGCCATCCAAAGCCAAATATACTTGTGTTAGCGCAAGTGGGAAGCTCTGCCTTCACTAGCCTGAGGAGGTACATTCATAGAAGAAAACATTTTATTATATTTTGTGAAGGGTTTTTGTGCGTAGTATAAAACAGATGCTGCACAACTGTGTCGTAGATGCTTAGATTGTGGGGATGAAGTAGAACCTCAAGAAATGTAGCCTCAGTAAGAAAATAAAGGGTAACTCTTAGTGTAACCTGTTTCCGTATTTAGTTTGCATGGATATAGCTTTTATTGAAATTTAATAGTGCGACAATTTCTTGTGGACGAGCGTAGGCATTTTGGTAGAATCAGGAAGTAGATGAGGGTCTTTTGTATAGTTGTCAATTGTCATCCTGTGCATATTTCTTCATCTTTGTCATAGTTCCTGAACCTCTAATATAACTTTATGCATGAGAGACCATCAATAGCTCCAAAGACTCCAACTGAAATGGAGTGATATAGTTCCTGGTGGTACTTGCAGGATCCAATTGTTATTTCTCTGGAAAGATTACTTTGGTTCATGACCACAAAAAAAGTAACTGACGGTAAAAGTCTAATGTTTACGCAATTATAGAGATTGGGTAATATCTCAAATTTGAAAAATTAAGCAGAATTGTATCAGATTTGTGCTATGAATGCCAGGGCATTGTAGAAAGTTACTTCTGCCTCGTCTCTGTGTCACTTATTTTTTGTAATTCAATTATACTCTCTCCTGAAACAGTGTACTTTCATGGCAGGTTGTTATTATAATTGGCAGTGCCACAAGTGCTACTGATATATCCATTGAAGTAGCTGGAGTTGCCAAAGAGGTCCATATTGCTTCTAGATCGGTTCCGGATGATACATATGAAAAAAAGGCTGGATATGATAATATGTGGCTTCATTCCATGGTAAAAGTGCTGACCCAACTTGAGAGTAGGAGGCTATCGTGAGAAAGTTTGTGGATGCAGTCTTGTTCTCGGAGATGACTTGATCTAAAATGCTTCTGTTTTTCAAAATTATGCAGATAGACAGTTCTCATGAAGATGGTACTGTGGTTTTCCGAGATGGTAGTGTTGTCCTTGCAGACATTATTCTTCATTGCACCGGGTATTTTTCACAATTTTACTTTTGTAAAGGAATCTTGTAAATGCTGAACAAACATGAATGACTGAATGTTAAAAGGAAAAATCTTTCTGCTTTTAAGGTACAAATATCATTTCCCTTTTCTCAAAACCAATGGCATTGTGACTGTGGATGACAATCGTCTAGGGCCACTGTACAAGCATGTTTTTCCCCCTGTCTTGGCCCCGTGGCTTTCATTTGTTGGGATACCATGGAAGGTTGAACTCTATGATTTTATATATCTTCTTTTTTAATTGGATATTTAGGTTTTATTGCTGGAAGTAATTCTTTGCAATATGATTGTTGTTAGGCTGCTCTTTTCTCAATGTTTGAATTTCAAAGCAAGTGGATTGCTGGTGTTTTGACTGGTAGAATTTTGCTTCCATCACCTGAAGACATGATGGAAGATGTCGACACCTACTACTCGACACTCGAAACTTCAGGCGTACCTAAGCGGTACACACATTGCTTGTTTGATGATCAGGTAGGTCTCATGTTTGGTGAAATTTTTATTCCCCCTCTTGGTATTTGTAGTAATGCTGCTAATAATTTTCCTGCAATGTGTAAAAAAACTCCTGAATCCAAACTCTTGCTTTGACTTTGTTATGGATAAGCCGATCTTTGTGCTACCTTCTCAATTTTTACCAAGACGGGGTTTGAATTTGTAAATTTTATATCATATGCTTTTGTTACCTGCAGGCGGAATACATGAATTGGCTTGCTGCTCAGTGCCAATGTCAAGGCTTTGAAGAATGGAGAGAGCAAATGTACTTCTTAACGAGTGAGAACAGGATTGTTCGGCCCAAGACATATCACGACGAATGGGATGATGATCACCTGATCTTGCAAGCACAAGAGGACTTCAGGAAATACACCTGCAGTGGAAATAATAACTATTGTATATCTAAGTGAAAAAGGAGGTCACCGACTCATTGCATAATTAGCTAAAAAGATGAAGTCACCTCATATTTTGAAATGTCAACTTCAGTTAATCTTCTTGTATTGAATGATTAGTTCAGTATAAAAATATTGGATTAAGTTTATAGAAGATTAAACACTCTGAATATTACTTTGTTTTATGATCATTATGAAAAAAAAAAAAAAAAAAAAACTCTTTTACGAAAAATTATAATTTTTTTTTTCGTAAATTAAACTATTTTTTCGTAATTCTTTTTTATTACGAAAAAAATTTTAATTTTATGAAAATATAACTTATTTTGTTAAAAACAATAATTTTATAAAAAAGTTCATAAATTAACAAAAAAAATAAATAATAATTTCGTAATTATGAAAAAAATAGTCCTGTTACGAAAAATCACAATTCTCTTATATTTTTTCGTAAGTAAAATTAATTTTTCGTAATTTTTCTTAATTGCGAAAAAAATTAATTTTATGAAAATATAACTTATTTTGTGCAAAACAATAACTTTAAAAATAAATTTCTAAATTAACGAAAAAGAAAAATATTTTAATTAATTTTATTTAATTTCGTTAATTTCATTTATTTCATAAAGTTAATTAATGAAATTATTCTGTTAATTTCATAAAGTTAATTAATGAAATTATTTCGTTAATTTCGTAAAGTTAATTATCAAAATTATTTTTCTACTTCATTTAGTTAATTTCATAAAATTAATTTCGTAAAGTTAATTAATAAATTTTTTTTTATTAATTTAGGAATTTTTTCGTAAAGTTATTATTTTATACAAAATAAGTCATATTTTCGTAAAATTAAATTTTTTTTCACAATTAAAAAGAATTACGAAATAATAATTTAATTTATGAAAAATATAAGAAAATTGTAATTTTTCATAAAAAAAACTATTTTTTTCGTAAAATAAAACAAAATAGGTTTATTTTGTTAAAAATAAAGTAATCATAAAAAACACCATATATTGGACATTATAACAAAGATGTTATAATTTCTTTGAATTTTAGACACACACACACAAAATAAATAAATAAATCAAAGAGTTTCTTTGAAACTTCTGCTTAAAGCTGATCAAAGTTAAAAAAAAAAAAAAAAAAAAAAATTCCTAATTGAGTTCACATGCCTTTAAAGAAATTATTAATTCTTTATTATAAAGTTACCAAAAGTATTATCTTAAATTTATCAATTTTTCAAGAAATGCAATAATTTCCGTTTAAAAAAGTCCAATACTACTATAAATAATTAATTATAAAAATATTTATTAAACAAATATATTCAATATATTTGAAATTGGATTTCAAATCATAATGTTATGGATTCGGATTCATCACTCTCACATAAAATAGTGGAATGGCCACCCCAGCAAAAATTAGTGGGATGAGTGGCCCTCTTGATTAATTTTGCATGTGCATATATATTGATAAGGGACAAAATATATCGAATTAGATTACAAAGTGAGATGGGCTTGGCCCAATTTAATATACTTAAAAACTCAAAGACTAATGAGAGAAAGTCAAACAAAAGTCGTCCAGTTCGTTTCCAAGCAGGAAGTTGATAATGTGCAAAGCACCATTCTAATTTAAACCGATCAAGGAAATCCATACTCAATTCACGTAAGGACTCATATCCTATAAATACCTCAAGAAATCAACATTCCCAAGTATATTCACTTAGATAAGCAATATATAACATTGTCCTCAGTCTTCCAAATTGAGTCAATCAACTAACTTGACCGTCGGAGTGGCTTTACTAGGCACCCTGCTTAGCTCACCTGACTCTTGCTTCTTCTTACAGGTCGCATCAACTTAGATTGAATTCAAGTAAAGGTGAACGATCCTACTTCTGTAGGAATTAGCTTCATCAAATTGGTGCCGTTTGTGGGAAACGATTGATTAAAAATCTTTCTTAAAAATATTCTCAAAGTGGTGACCCATAGAAGAATCTTAATCCACAAGTATGACTTAATCCGAAGATAATAATAATCGGAAAAATCCTTCCAAAGATCCTAGAAACTCCCAGATTCACTCAGGGGTGGAGAACCATGCAGAAACTCATGTTACTCCGCCTGGACGAGCTTCAAATACCCATGTAGCATCCACGCTACAACAGTTGGGTGCTATAGTCCCAGTACAAAGCGAAAACCAGTCCGTCCTACTGACCCCCGAAGCTGTGTCAGCCTTACAATTGTTGCTTAGCACTTTGCAAACTCTGCAAACTACTCTGGCAATCAATACACATGCAATTACCGAAATGGTACCAGGAATAGATCTTACCCGAAGGCTCGACTTCGAAGGGGTACCACCAACCACGTAATCAGGATCATATAGTTGAAAGGAGTAAGGAAAAGGTAAGGTCAGAAATAATCAGGCTTGGGGGCAATATTGAGAAAGAGAATCCTAACCAGAGACAAAGTGATCAGACGACCAGCGAAAACCAAAGTAGAGACGGCCATCATTAGCGTTCAAAAGGGATTGAACCAGATAGTCAGAATAACAGAGCAAAAGAAAGAAAATAGTCCAGAAAAAGGGCTAGAAGGGATAGACAATCTCTCTCTGAGTCTTCTAGTCAAGAAGCAACTAGCCAAAAGAAAGATGAATAGATAAAAGAGACTCTTAAGAAGTTTTTAGAAGAAATTGCTGAAGATAAAAATAAAAAATCCATAGACAGAAATCTCAGATTGGCTTTAAAATCTTCCTTCACTAGACCCATAAAAGAATATAGAATGCCAATAAGTTTAAACCCTCGAATCTGAAGAAGTATAGTGGTGAGACCGATCCAAGAGCCCATGTTATGGATTACAAACATGCAGTAGAGTTACAAACAGGAAGTGACGAGGTACTGTGCAGAGCTTTCAGAGGATCCCAAGAGGGGGCAGCCACCAGGTGGTTTGATGTCTTAGAGGAAAAAAGTATTTCTAGTTTTGGTTATCTCTCTACTCAGTTCATGCAAAGATTTGCAGCAAGCATCCCAGTGGAAAAACGAACACAATGCCTAAAGGTCATAACACAAAAGGAGGGAGAGCCTCTGAGGGATTATGTAGCTCGCTTTAACAAAGAAGCCTTGAAAGTCACATAGTTCGATCAGCCAAGGGCAGTATAAGCTTTGCAAAATGGAACCTTCCATACAGACTATTTCAAAACATTATGCAGACATGCACCTCGCACTTTGGAGGAAGCCATGGCCATTGCCCAAAAATATATTAGGCAGGATGATGCCTATTCCTTCAATCAATTTGCTAAGAAAAGAAGGGCTAATGAAAGTTCTAAAGCAGAGAATAGAACTAAAAAATCAGAAGAACCTAACAAGGGAAATCAGAGAGGAGGAAGGAATGAAGGGAGCAGACCACCTCGCACCCTAGACTTAACCAAATTAACTCTACTAAAAGCAAGCCCAGCAGAAGTATTCGCAACTTTTAAAGATTAAGATATCTGGGCTTGCCCTCAACTGATGTTCACTTCACCTAATAGACCGGGTAAAAATAAATATTGTCTGTTCCAAAATGCCTATGGTCACAATACCAATGACTATAGACAATTACTAGTAGAAATCGAGAGATTAATCAACCAGGGATATTTGACAAAATTTTATGAAGGGTAATAGTGGAAATCAAGGAGAATAGACAAAGATAAAGGGAAGCAAGCTATCAATGATGGATCAACAGGAACCATTAATTGCTTGACTGGTGGACCTAACGAAGCGGTAGTAAGCGCAAGCAAGTATAAAGCTTCTCAAAGAAGGAAAGAAGAGCCTGAGTTCATGTTTTAGAACAGAGGTTCAGTACCAACCAAAAGAGGGGATGGGAGCCAAATAAAACACCCTCATTCAAATCCTTTAATCATTCAAACAGTAGTGGCCAACTTTCTGGTAAAGAGAGTGCTCGTCAATAATTGTAGTTTGGTAAACCTGCTCACAGCCAAAGCATACGACAAGATGAGGCTGAAGGAAAGCGATTTTGAAGATATTAGAAGTCCAGTTCGCACTCTCGATGGCTATGAACCCTTAATTTTGCACTACCAAAATTAATAATAAAAATAAATAGATAATTCTAAAAAAAAATGCAGTCAGGCCTGCGGCTGCTGCAGGGACGCTTGCAGCAACTGCAGGACTTGCGGTTGCTGCAGGAAGCCCTGCAGTTGCCGCAAACAGGCATACGGTAGCAGACGTGTTTTTTCAATTTTTCTTTTTTTTTGCTTTTATCCCACATCGAAATTTCATGAGACTACTCCCCAACCTTCACCCTATATATAGGGGTCCTCCCACTCATTATTCTTCACCTCTTAACCTCCTGGCTTGCTTGATTAGCCTTTGCATCAAGCGAACCATCCCATAAGCTTGGTTCACCAATGAACAAGCTTCCTAGTTTTAAATTTTCTTTTATTTTTGCTTTGCTACTGCTCCTTACTTTGCAAAGCAAATTGGGTTGCAACTTCTCGAGCCGACCCGCTAAGTCAAAAGTTCCACGTCGTCCGAGGCAAGCCCGCCACCAAGTCTCCGCCATCTCAAAGCCGCTCAAACGCAAGGTAAGCTTCTTTTCTCTTTTCATTTTCTTTATTTATTTAATTTATTTTTTTCCTCTTTGGGATTAGTCTTTTTATTTATTTATTTTTCCTCCTTGGAATTATTCTCTTCTTTTCCTTTAGGCTCTTTGCCTAATTATTTTCTCTCTTAATTGATTCACTTAGATTAGTTAATTAAAATCTGAAATAATTAATTCAATATGGTAATCAATTAAAATCAATCCAATCAACTCAACTTTCAATCGATCGAAACATGATAAAGTGGTTTGACTAAACAAACCCCTTCGCAAGAATGGAGAACTGCGTGGGTTCTGATTCCTATTCAAATGGATATGCAGACATGCTTGGTCCAAGCATCGAATTCAATTAAAACTAACCAACTTCTCCTTTCATCACCTTCTTCACTTTAATTTAATTTATTTTGTTATATTGATTTTATTAGGATTAGTTTGGAGAATGTGTGACTTCCTTAAAACCCATAAGGGCTAGAGGAGGTATCCCCTAATTCAAATTTTTGTTGTAATTGTAACTTACCTTTTCTCTTCATTTTATCCTCTTCTTGTTTATTTTATGTATAACATGCTTTTATCATATTGTCATGCATCATATTAATTGTACAAGCATTATTTATGAAATCAATTTTAAGTCACAACTTTATTAAATGCCAAACTAATTAAAATGATCCGAAAAACTAGTTCCCGAATCCTCTTTGGTTTCGAGGCTAGTGATCTTTTCCTTTAGGATATAATTGGAGTCAAAATGGATTTTTACCTTATATTTTTTCAAATAAAAATAAAGTAAGGTGGCGAATCTAAATCAATTTTCAAAATAACCAATTTGAACCCGAGGGTCCATCGTGAGTACAAACCCGAATGAATATTTCAATTCCCTTTAGCAGATCGGACTGGTGCTCGGGCGAGACCTCACAATGGCATAGAAATACCATCGGTTGGGATCACGAGGTTACCTGTCACTGTATGATCTACTCCAGATTGTGTAACAGTAATGATAAATTTTGTAGTGGTAAGACTACTGTGAGGTCTCGCCCGAACGCCCCTCCCCTCACTCGGGAATGCCTTAAGGAAAGGCGGAGCGATTTTCAAGGGTGATTAAGGTACGAGTTTCGGTGCTCACGATTGGAAGCGGTTATCGCCTTGAAAAATTGATTTGATTTTTGAAAAGAATTCGGGAGTCGCCACCCTAATTTATTTACATGAAAAATTAAGGAAAAACCCATTTTGACTCCAATTTATTAATCTTAGATTAATTTACCCAATGATAAAATCACTAATCTTCGAACCAGGTTGAGTTCAGGGATTAGGTTTTTGGTTTTAAATAATATCGATTTGGCTTTTTAAATTTAATTTGACTTTTAAAAATTCATTTCATGAATGACAGGTATTTAATGACAATTTATAATGCATGAGCATGACATAATTATGAGACAGATGGAAAAATAAAAAACAGGTATTTAAACATCCACAAGTAAACGAAAGTATTTCCTCTAGCCCTTATGAGTACTAGGAAAATCACAAAATCGCTCATTTACTCCAAAATGATTGAATAATTAATTGCTTTAATTGAAATTTACAAGGAAAGCATAAATTTACATTTTTACATGAAAAATAAAAGGGGGAAGAAGATTGATTGTGATTTGGATTTGAGGCTTGAATTCAGATTCCAAGCGTGCCTATGTACCTCACTGAATGGGGATTAAAACCCACGTAATTCATTCCACTATGAGGTGGATGGGTTTAGGGATTGGTCAGATTGATTTGATTTGATTTGGGGTGATTTTGGGGTTGGTGAGATAAGATGATGTACTTTCTTTTGGGAGATTTTGATTGGACAGAGTGATTTTTGCGGACCGAAATTCTGTTTTATCGGTTTTGGAAGATGGATTTAAATTAATTTCGGAAGAAATTAATTTGATGATTTGGTGGCTTAATTACCCAATTTTTAATTAATTAAAAAGATTAATTAATCAAATTGAGTGAAAACTAATTGAAAATTTAATTAATTAATTAAAATTGATTTTTAATTAATTAATTAATTAATGAGTGAGAAAACTAATTAGAGAGATAGAGAGAGAAAGAGTGTAACATCCCAGGCATCCTTAGGTCGTCAGAGATTTGGAGGTAATTTGGAACTACGTTAGATGGAGGAATTGGAGGAAAAAATAGAAGGAAAAGGTTCAAAATCTTAAATTAAGCATGAGTTTAGAAATCGATATGCTAAGCATGAAACTGTCGGACTCCGACTCCGTAATTTTTCATCGATATTGATTCAAGAGAAATTCATAGAAATATTATTAAATAGGATATTGGAACTCTAAAGATGGTATTAAAAATATTAATAGATAGTAATAACATAGTTTAGAACAAAAAGAGGTAGAAAATAGGAAGTTATAAACCAAAGTCCTAAAAATAATACAGGGTTTAGAAATTGAGGCCTTTAGAGTGAATTGGCAAATTCTAACCCCGGAATAGATTTTTTTATTTTATTTGGATAATTTAGGCAAATATGAGGATGTTAGAAGTGATAAAACTCGAAAATGAAGTTGAGATTAAGCATAGAAAATATCTAAGTAAAATCGGTACGCTACGCGAACAATTTTTAAAATTTTAGAAAATTCTAGCCTAGGAAAAATTAATGGAAAAAAATTAAAAATAATATTAGAAACCTAAATTAGTGATTAAAAATATTATTAGACAATAATAGAGTAATTAGGGATTAAAAATGGCAATTTTGTAAAAATAAAGAAATGATGACATCATAAGTTGACTATTTATCACCCAAATAAAAAATTAAGATAAAAATGGCCATAAAATCTGCTGAAAAATTGGAGGATAGAGATTGGGCCAAAATTGCATGTGAATTAAATAAAAGAAAAAGAAAAATATATAGATAGGTAACATGAGAAGATAAGCTTCATTTTCTCATTTCTATCAATTTTCTTACAAAAGAAAGGAAAGAGAGAAAGAAAGAGAGTAAAGGAAAGAAGAAGAAGAAGAAGAAGAAGAAGGAAAGATGTTTTAAGGTAAGAACATGAATTAACTCAATTCTTTTCATCTTTATATATATTGTGTGTTGTATGATGATGTTAATTGTGATATTGTGATGGTTGATTATGTGGCTATGATTAATAAATTGGGAGTTGGACAAAAGAGATTTTGAATTTGAGAAAAGAGGAATTGATAAGGGAAAAAGACATAA
>CATKHJ010265911.1:0-11331 GCA_949750685.1 Vernicia montana | reverse complement strand
ATCACATTTATACAATTGAACGTATTAGGGATTCAAATGAACTATGGTACTCATCAATGAATAAAGTTTCAATGTACCATCTTTATATCAATATAAGGTAGACCAAAGGTCTCAATAAATGTTTCAACATATTTGGTTCATGAATGGATATCAATGGAACATAAGTTTAATCAAGTAATCGAATTGATATTATGAATGAATGGTTATACAATGGGATAATGCCCATAACACATTGATTATCATGTACTCATCTTAGGACTCCTTTGCTCCTAACTAGCACAAGCAGAAATGATGATCGTCCGGTTCCTCTTGTACTTTGTCTTAGGTTCTACAAGAACCATTACAATTAATCACAATTTAGATCATCATTCCCAACTTATCTATAGAACCAAGTCACATTTTAATCCTACACTTCTAGTTCTATACTTAGTATACAATCACATACTATCACATTTACTCAATAAGACATCACATATCAATACAATCGATGACAATAATAATCGATACATATACTTTCGTTATTGGGTCGAATAGACCTTGGACTAATGTCCAAATCCTCTTTCAATCATAACTAACATTGTTCATATACATATGTCACTTTAGCATGCCAGTAATTGAAAAAGAAACATGCTGAATTTGAGCATACATAAATGGTACGCCTAAAGGGTACGGGCGTACCCTTGCCCGTATCATAAGAAAAACACACAGTATGAATGGTACGCCTAGTAGTACGGGCGTACCCTTGCCCGTTCCATTTATAAAAATTTCCAGTAGCATTGATACGCCCAATGGTATGGACGTACCATTGTCCGTATCACCATTCTGGGTAGATTTTTCAAGAAAACCCCCAAATAGCTTGAAAAGAAGACACCCACTTCATACCCAAAGCTAAATTACTATTAAAACATGTCATGTATACAAAGTTAAGCTTATTTTGTCAACCAAAACTTGGAATAAACAAGGAATCTTAAAAAAAAAAAAACCTTTTTTTTTTTATCAAACCCATTATCACCAAAATGAGAGATCTTGAAACTCATTTTTGAAAAATCATTTTCACACACTCAATACTCCCAAATCATGCTTACAAATCATCATTTAGATGCATTTTCTTAAAGAAGGTCATTTTCTAGAAAACCCATTTGGGTAAGTCTTTTGAAAAGAAAGAGAAGAGGAGGAAACAAATCACAAACAAGTAAAGTATCTTTAAGATGAAGAAAAGACTTTAGATCTTGAGTTATTACCTTTGAGATCTTCTTCTTTGGTGGTGATTTTTATTGATCAAATAAAGAAGAAAAAAGAAGAAGAAAGAAAGTTGAGAGCTTTTGCTTTGAGAGATTTTTGAGAGAAAAAAAAAGATGATTGTAATGGGATTTTGGTTGATTGTCTTAAAATGAAAGGAATGGCCATGATTTGATCATGAAAAATGAAGGGCTAGAAATGAGTAGCTTCCAAGAGAAGCTTTGCCATTTTCTTTTTAAATTAAAAATCAATTGAAAATAAAATGACTTATTATGTCTAGGTTCAATGAACAATACAAAAAGCAATATAAAATGATGTTAGTGGAAAATGGAGTCCATTCTCCACTAACTCACTTCTAACACAACAAATATCACTTTGGTCCATATTTTTCCCATTAATTGTTCACATGGGCAATCCATCACTTGTTCACATGCTTCATATAACTATACATGTTTATATAATATACTTATGAAATTTAATCATAAACTCATCAATAAATTTCACATGCAATAACATTGAATTTAACTTTCTAAACACAATAGCATTTAATTTAGTTCATCCTTATGCAAATCAAATTGTTTAAGGCCTAGGATATTACAATAGGTTACCTCAAACTCATGAATAACAAGCATGAATTAAAAAGGGAATATTAGAGTTTGATATGTTAATATGATTGAATCTAAGTGATTATGTGCCAAATTATGTATGTTTGAATGTGGATCTATTTTTACTATAATTATTATGATCAGAGGATAGCAAGATGTATGATGGATATGAATGAAAATAATATTGGACTTTAATATAAATAAATAGAATAATATGTGCTAAAATATAGCTCAATTGCCAAAATAGTCAAAATGACTAAGTATAAGGAAGATTAAAATTGTTATTGTATAAATGAAAGTGGGTCCTACCCCATTTCACTAGGTGGTTCGGCCATGAAGGCCTAAGGAAGCCTTATGTATGTATTTTTTTTTTTTTTTTTAAAGTAACTTAGTTATTAGTAAGATGATAGAGATAATGTTTTAGACATGGGTCCTACTTTGACTAATGAAATTCGGCACATGTAAAATTCTAATTTCTTACATATAAGTTTAAGATTTATCATTTTCACTATGGATAAATGATGAATAAAATTAAAGAAGATAAGGATGAATAATAGCCATTTGATCTCTTGATGATATCTCCACCCTTTGATTTTCATGATCAAATCTCCACCATTCAAATTTTAAGTAATAATATTTAAGACCATATTAACCATATTCCATTCTTTTCACCCAACAATAAAACAAAACACTCCCACCTCCATCATTATGTTCGGCCATCATTATCAACAAGCCTACACCAAGAATTTCAAGGTAACTTTTCAAGAAACTTGACTCCTTTATTGGTTTTAAGTATGCTAGATGAATTGTTCCTTAGTAGGTTGAAGTATTTTTCTTCCTTTCTATCCTTCAAATATTCGGCCCCTGTAAGAAAATTAATTTTCCCATATTATTTTGTGATCTAAATACTAAATTGAGTCTAAGAACATGTTAATTTGATGAAAAATTGATCAAAATTTGATGGGTTTGTTGATTGAAGGAACTAGAGTTTTGTATCAAAATTGATCATCTAAATACTAAATCACTTAAAGAGCTGAAAGTTGTGACTTCTGTTTGGACTAGTTAGATTCTAAATTTGACTAAAGTCAAAACATGAAATTTGTAGATATATATCTTATGTACACTTTTGTAAAAGTAATTTGTAAGATTTTATTTGTATAAGAAGATATCTTGCTTGAACTAAATCTGACCCGGATTGATGACCTAATAGGCAGTCCGGATTTGAGTGACAGATTTAATGATCTTAAAGGCAGAACTAGGCCAAACATAAAACATAAGAAATGAGAATTTATATGTTTAATAGTTACTGGTGAAAGGAATTTACATTTGGATCTATAAATAATGAGATGTAGCTAAATAAGTGAAGTATACTCATTCTGTCCCTGCAACAAAAATAGAATAAACTTTGAATGATCACCCTGTCTTGTGTAGAGCATATTTTAAATTCAATTTTGGATATGTTGTATATTGATATATCTATTTTTATATCCAAAAATAATCAACTTATTTGGATTAGTAGAACACAAATTATGGTAGAAACAGTACCGAGAGGTCAAACTTGGCTAATAGAAAATACATCAAAGTATATTATTTTAGTGACTCCATAGGATCACTAGAGTTTGATCTTTAATTTGAATGAAGTTAATCAATTAACTTGTCATAGTATAAATATGATGAATTGAAAATAAAAATATAAAAGTACAATGATTTATTGAATCATGGTAATGAGATTAAAGGAAATGAATAAAGTATTGAAATTCAACTTTTAGGCCTATTTGGCCATTACATGAAAATGAACAAAAGTATATTGTAAATTATAAAATGTGTCTACATGTACATTTTATATTGAAATAAACTCGATATGATTATTGTTAATACAATTGTCATAGTGTATTCTAAGCTAAATCTATTTGGACTAATAATAGAATTATGATAAGTTAAGTTCAGTGAATTATTTAGTAACGGTTAAAGTATAACTTATATGGTACAATTGGTTATAGAATGTGAAGGTTAAGGCAAGGAAAGTGCCAAGAAAGTAAAGGGATATCTGTAATTTTGTGCTAAATGCTATATTGGAGCAAAGGAGAAGAGGTGAGTTTGTAGTATTTTAATATAGTATGAGCGATTACCCTTGAAATATCAATTACTTGATATATATTCAATGATATATATATATATATATATATATATATATATATATCATTGAAAGCCCTAGCTCTCATTGCATGTAAATCCTGAACAACCATTAATATTCAAATCTTCCTGCTAGGGTCATACTTGATGGCCTTTAGCCTATTCGTTATTTCATTGATGGTTTTTGGCCTACCTATTAATCTATTGTTGGCCTTTGACCTACCTGTTATTTCATTAATTGCCTCTAACCTACTTGCTAATTCATTGATGACCTTCGGCCTAGTTACTATTACATTGATAACCTTTGGTTTAACTGTTAAATTGCTAATTCAATTGAACATTCTAAAGTCTATTTAAAGCCATTATTGAGATTACAAAACCTCATTGACATTGTAATAAATATGTATATGATTTACTATTCATATATTATAAACTTCCTCTAAATGATATTACTGATAAGCAGAAATCCCCCTACTGATGTGGAGTAATACATCGGACCTATGCACATGGTAAAAAGTCCACGGATAGGGTGAGCGTATCCACCTCAGTTAGGAGAGGTGGTACTAGCCGTGAGACCTGATCAGTCTTACACTCTGTATTACTGTTTATGAGTGAGCAAGGCATTAGCCATTACTCCAGTTATTTACATGTGAGAAACATACTGTTTCCAAATTCCATTGATTTATACTAAATTATTTATAAATGAAATCTCTATTGCATACTTGAATGGTAACCCTTTATTGACACCAGATTATTTGAATTTTCATCTCTGAAAAATATATCTCTTGCCAGCATATTATGTTAAAATATTACATTCTCACTGAGTATAACTTACCTTTTAGTGATTTATTATTTTCAGGTAATACTGGAGGTCAAGCAAGGTGATTCTCAAGCTTAATTTCTCCGCTTGGAATTTTCATTGCTGCAAATGGTTATTTTGATTTCAAAATTGTAACATTATTGTCCTTCAAAGAGTTAAATCTTGAGCTCCATGGTCATTATGGTCTTTAGAATTTCTTACTGAATCTTTTAGAATGTTAATAATGGTTTGTAATTATAATATGATGATATTGGATATCATGACTAATAACTACTATAAATGAATGAAGATAGGTAATATGAATGCTACAGTATTGGGATCCTATTGATATACATTGATATCTTCCTATGATATGTCAAAAATCTAAATATGGATTTACAGGTTATGATCCTGGATATGTGTGTACACTGTATAATGTGCTTAGTATAACATATAGTAGGGGGTTCTATGGGTTTAGGTGACCTTATGTCTCCCTATGCCCTAGGACTGTCACATCTCACTGACCCGAAAGTCCTGAAAACTGACCTCGGATATCCCGAAAACTCAGAACCCATCAGCCAGCACCACGTCAGCTGCTGCCGGGGCACAAAAATTCACCGCCGGACTGGCCGGCGGCGCAGCCAGCGCCTCGAAAGGTGTGCCTGTACCTGCACCTCAAAATTACCCTTTTGCCCCCTCCTACCTTGGAAATTCCATTTTTACCCCTTTTTTAGCCCACTTTTCAGCCCCTTTTTGGTCTTTTTCACTCCACCTTCATTTTCTATAAATACCCCATTCATTTACACTTCAAGACACCTCAAGCATTTGTGATTGCTATCCACTTGCTTCCTCTCTCTCTCTCTAATTAGTTTTCTCACTTATCAGTTAGTTAATTAATTAAAAATTAATTTTAATTAATTAATTAATTTTTCAATTAGTTTTCACTCAACTTGATTAATTAATCCTTTTAATTAATTAATCCTTTTAATTAATTACAGTTTGGTAATTAAGCAACCAAGTCACCAAATTAATTCCTTTTTTAGAACCAGAACCGATAAAACAGTACTTTGATTCGAAAAATCACTCTGCCCACTCAAAATCCTCCCAAAGAGAAAGTATATCATCTTCTCTCACCAACTCCAAAATCATCCCAAATCAAATCAAATCAATCTGACCAATCCCTAAATCCCTCCACCTCATAATGGAACGAACTACGTGGGTTTTGATTTCCATTCAGTGGGGTACGTAGGCAAACTTAGAATCTAAATCCAAGTCTCAAATTCAAATCCCAACCAATCCCCTTCCCCTTTTATTTTATATGTAAAATGTAAATTTATACTTTCCTTGTAAATTTCAATTAAAGCAATTAATTATTCAATCATTTTGGAGTAAAGGAGTGATTTTGTGATTTTCCTAATACCCATAAGGGTTAGAGGAAAGTATATCATCTTCTCTCACCAACTCCAAAATCATCCCAAATCAAATCAAATCAATCTGACCAATCCCTAAATCCCTCCACCTCATAATGGAACGAACTACGTAGGTTTTGATTCTCATTCAGTGGGGTACGTAGGCACACTTAGAATCTAAATCCAAGTCTCAAATCCAAATCCCAACCAATCCCCTTCCCCTTTTATTTTACATGTAAAATGTAAATTTATACTTTCCTTGTAAATTTCAATTAAAGCAATTAATTATTCAATCATTTTGGAGTAAAGGAGCGATTTTGTGATTTTCCTAATACGCATAAGGGTTAGAGAAAATACTTTCCTTTACTTGTGGATGTTTAAATATCTGCTTTTTATTTTTCCATCTGTCTCATAATTATGCCATGCTCATGCATTATAAATTGTCATTAAATACTTGTCATTCATGAAATTAATTTTCAAAAGTCAAATTAAATTTAACAGCCAAATCGAGATTATTTAAAACTAAAAACCTAGTCCCCGAGCTCAACCTAGTTCGAAGATTAGTGATTTTATCCTTGGGTAAATTAATCAAAGATTAATAATTGGAGTCAAATTGAGTTTTTCCTTAATTTTTCCATTTGAATAAATTAGGATGGCGACTCCTGAATCCTTTTCAAAATCAAATCAATTTTATGAGGCGATAACCGCTTCCAATCGTGAGCACCGAAACCCTTACCTTAACCTCCCTTAAAAATCGCTTAGCTTTTCCTTAAGGCATCATTTTTTGCTGAGCGAGGGGAGGGGTGTTCGGGCGAGGCCTCATAGCCATACACCTTCATTTTGCACGGCCATGCCAACTTCAAAACCTTCTGTTCAGCATCATTTCCTTGATTTTCATCCTTTTTCTACACTTTTTATTCCGAAATAGACCTACACTTGAAATTAATTTTAAAACACATAAAAACAACTAAAAACTAATTAGAAATAAATAAAATTAATCAAAATAATATCCTAAAAATACTACATATTTGGTCATAACAATAGGAAGTGTGAATGTTTAATGATTAGCCATGAACTAGAATAGCCTTGATAAAGATGAGGAAATCCATGTGATTATGAAAGGAATTACAATTATTGAGTAAACTTGAGCACATTTGAAACTTATTCTAGACGAATTGGACATGGAACCAAAAAGAATACGAAATGGCTAAGAAGATGATTAGAGTATTATGAAGTAAGTCAAATAAAGAATTCTCTACTATGACATATATATTCTCTAAAAAAAAAGAAGGAAAATTAAACACTAGAAATTATGAACAAAAATTAAACACTAGAAATTATGAACACCATATGAAATGGATGTATGTTGTGAATTGCAATAGGAAGTATAAAACTTTATACATACTAAAGGAATAGATATTGCCTCAATAAAGGAAATGTACTTAAGTTGAAGCATCTCACAATAATGGGAGCATGGCTCAAGATACTGCATCGAATACTATGATTGTATATACCATTCATGTTAAAGAATGAACCTACAATAAGAGAAGAAATAAGATTCATCGGTAGATGTAATAGCTATGAAATAAGAGATCTGCGAGCTAAAACAAGGACTGGATGAGATAAGAAGATTAAGAAGCAAATACATCCTCCCTTATTATCACAAATGACAAATTCAATGTCAAGAAATGAAAGAATTCCCCCACCCTCCCACCCCGTCAAGGTATCAAAGCAAATTGAGTAGGATAATGTTGTAAGATAAGGGAATTAATCTTCATGACTTTCAAGGAATTGAAAGTCCCAACAATCTAATAGAAAAAAAAAATAAAATAGAAAAGAACCTTAAGAATTTTAAAGAGAAGTGAATAAACTCAAACAGAGATCACTCGGCATGAATGCCAAAATGAACCAACCAGTAAGGTTGTAACTAAAGAAATAAGAGAAAGAAATGATTTTAGAGAAACATATATGATAAATATCCTTTAATGTCACTGTGAAGGAGGTCTATTCCATAGTAATCGCTCCTATTGTGAAGGAGGATGGTCCCTTAGTGATCACTCCTATTATAAAGAAGGTCGGTCTCCCTAGTGATCGCTTCTGTAACATGATAGTAATAACGAATTAAAAACACTAATAAACAAACGAAAGGGAAAACAAATTCAAGTGTCTATGAAATGAGGTGGAAAAAAATTTTAATTTGATAAATTGAAAGGAATGTTGCAACAAGAAGAGTATTGACTTAAACGAAAAATAAATGTATAAGAATAAAATGGATAAATTGAATTTGATCATAAGAAATACCACAACTATACGAAGAACATAAATCAAAAATAATGTAAGAAGTACAATCCAAATGTTAACACGTCACAAATTTGAAGTAACCTTATAAACTAAGTAATAGAAGTAAAGACAAAGAATACTGGCATTTGAATATATTAGAGGATGACATCAACTGAGTGAAAATGCATTCTATCCATTGTACTTGTTGAATACAAGTAATGTTATAAGGGTTAGAGGAAAAATGATTACCCTCTAATGTTATCACAAATATGGAATTGATAGATATGTCTATGATAAGAGAAATCAGTAAAAGAAAAGAAACGAGAAAGAACAAAGAATAGAAACACAAGTAAAAGAGGATTATGAAGAATATTAGAGTACAATGTTATGGATGAAAGGAGAATGAGAACTATACGCCAATTTTATCAAAGTATGAATCATGGCTAAGGTATAAGTGCATTGCCTGGGTCTACAATTGGCATACGAATAGACTCCAGAGACGAACATGAAATTTTAATTAATCTGTCATAAAAAATCAGAAAATGGAAGGGACACTAACAAATCAAAGTTGTGGAAATGATATAAAGTAAATCAAGGATAGATAAAAATGCGCATAAAGATGTTAAAAGAATAATTAAGAACTTGAAAATGTATAGCACGTGTGATTGTTAGGGAAAGATAATGAAGTTATCATTGTATGAGATTTCCTAGTAAGGAATTGAAAGTGTTATGCCCTAAAGACAATCAATTTTGGGATGTAATAACATTATTCATGTGATTTAATAAATATTATTTTGGCATTTTCTTTTATCTGTGAGCTTAATATTAATGTGCTTATATTGATAAAGTCCATAAAATACTTAATTGTGTAGAGCAAATCATATGAGATAATGATGATGAGATTCTTATTATACTATATAGATTATATTCTTAAATATCCCTAGTCGTGGTATTAATAAGATTGGACATTATTAATATGGAAAGACTAGCACATATTATGTCGCTATTTTATGAAAGTAGTAGTTGATCTTATGACTATAGTGTGGTGACACTTAGAAAAATATGTGGATGCTTGTTGGAATGAACAAGTACATTAGATTGACCTGACTAAGAGATAACAAATGGATAAAACTATTTAAGTGTCAATGTTTATATCTCTTTGTGACGACTTTATGTAAGTATCTTTAGACTTGAGATTATCATGGTATCTTATATATGGATTATAGTACTTTAACTCTAATATTTGTTGCCCAATATGGGTTATTCATATCATGGAGATTGGGTGCTATATGAAGTATATGAAGATTGTGTATAATCAATAAAGGATTATCACTCCTAATAGTAGGAGAATTATATTCCATGGCCTCTTGTAGGAAAATGTAACTCCAAATCTCTAGCTAGAGTAATTAAAAAGAAATATTATGAAAAGAGTTTTTAATATTTTCTTATAAAAGTTACAAGTTCCGGAATCAAGAAACAATATTGATCTACATGAGTTGACACAATTTCATACTCATGATCAATATGGAATAGAAGTTATGATAAAAGGAGTTTATTACATGGCAAGTCATGCATGGAAAAGTATAGCCATAACCACATGGTATTCTACATTACTTGGGTGGTCATGACACATTACTAGATGTCAATCTTGATCTATAAATATGAATTAATTAATTAGTGAAATTAATGATAAATTAAAAGAGTTTTAAGTTATCTAATTCTAATTTTAAATTAGAATTAGAATTTATATTTATTGCCAATGTAATGGAAACTTAATGAATCACACACAATAGGACAAATATTGAAGAAATAAAATGAATCAATCAAGTAGGGACTTAATTGAAAAGTATTTATACTTTTTAGGGACTAAATTAAATTACTTAAAAAGTTTGAGGACTGTTTTATAATTTGTATAAATTAACCTTGTTGGACAAGGCTATTTGGATATATATATATGTCATGCTTTGCTTTAACTGTGACACTAAGTTTTGGCCACCGATTAGATTACAAAATAACAATAAATATTCCTTTGAGTTAGCACTCAAATTTAGTCACCAAAATTCATTCACAAGAAAATTATTTTCTGCATTTTCTTCAATTTTATTTATGTGGATTTTCTGTTATTAATACCCAATTTGGATAGCTTGTAGTTTGTTACAACCCAACTAAGACGAATAACAATTTGAATGGACAAACTTTAAGGATTATGGAAAGCAACAATTAACTAATCCTTCTATGAATTACGTTAATTAATTAAGAGGATTCATGGTGAAGGAAATAAAATTTTAAAATTATTTTGCTGCGTATATATGTGATTTATGATTATTTCCTTACAAAATTCAACACGAATTGATAATTTAAAATTTTATTATGAAAATTACAATTTTTTTTTTTTGTGTAAGAACATCATGTAATACCCCGAATATTCATGTAAGGACTTCTCATTAAGTATGTAAGTGAATTTCAAGTGTATGTCATGTGTATGGATGATTGTGGATTGAATTCCTTGTGAAATGGAAGTTATATTGTAAAGTGGAGTTTCAAGGGATAAGTCGCGCCCGCGATGACTATGTCGCGACCGCGACATTGCTTTTGCGTCCAAAGTTGCGACCGCAACTCAGACCGCGAACTCTTCTGCCAAAATTTTAAACCAGAATGAATAGTAATGTGAATAGTAACCCATCGCGACCGCGACAGTCATTTCGCGACCGCGATTTGCATATCACGACCGCGACAGGCATTTCGCGACCGCGATTTGCATCGGGGACAGAAACGGGAAACAGCTCTATTTAAGGGAATTAACGCCCCAAACCTCATTTTTTCGAGCCATTTGAGTTTCTAAACCCCTTTTCTCTCAAAAATCATC
>CATKHJ010265871.1:0-11989 GCA_949750685.1 Vernicia montana | reverse complement strand
AAGTGATTTTAGTTTGATAATTATTATTTAAAAAAAAAATAGAAGATGGCTTAAGAGCTACCAGAAAGTGAACAAGTGAAGAGGGTAGATGACGGCAGTCGGTAGCCATATAGTAAGTAGCTAAGAGTCAAAAACCAGAGAAGTAAAAGAAGAAACCAAAATGGTTAATTAGTTGTAATACCCCAACTACATATTAGCCTTCTATGCGATAAGTATGGATGAATGATACTTGTAAATTGCTAAGCTAAGAGATTGTGTGTGATTTTTCGCGATCTAACTCAAGTTAATTTCAAGTGTTTTGATGGATTGAATTGGAAATGCAAGGATTCTGTAATACCCAAGTTCATATAGATTTTTTATTGACCATGTGTATGAGTATTAGTTAATGTGTATGAGAATGAGTTACAAGATGTGCGTTTTGGGTATATATATATATGAGCTATGAGTTGTATGCTAAGTGTTATATGAAGACTAAGTGTAATATCCCAAGTTCAGGTGGATATTCATTGGATCCTTTGCATGAGTTATTAAATGTGTACCAAGTATATTTATGAGCTATGAGGTGTATGCTAAGTGTTACATGAATATATTGTGTTTGTATTGGAATGAGGTTAATGGGATGAGTTTATGGTTGTATGTGATGAATTAAAAGTGGTTTTAAAGATTTTGAAGTGTGAACCCTCGTTCACATTGTTGAACGTTCGTTCAAAAGGCTTCTGCATGAACAGTAGCAAATTAAGGAATTGGTGATGAACGTTCATTCACAGATCATGAACGCTCGTTCATGCATGTGAACGCTCGTTCACCCACTTGAACGCTTATTCAAAAACTTTTTGTAAGAACAGATAAAGTGAAAGATTATGAAATGAACGCTTGTTCATCTTTGGTGAATGCTCATTCATCATAGCGGGCCTGGGCAGAATTGACGAGTTATATAAAGAGATATAAGCCCCATTTCATTTGTCCATGAAATTTCAGAGCTCTATAACCTATTTTATCTAAAAAAAAATCACTCACCCACTCACATTAAATGTTAAGAACTTCATTAATTGCTTCAATTAAAGGATCTAGGGTTACAAGGGTTCATCCATTCATCTATTGTTGAAGCATTCCTTGAAGAGGTGAGTTAGGGTTTTGGGTTTTCTTTGAGTTTCTTTTTCTCTATTGTCATAAATTGTTCTTGGGGAAGGGAATAGAGTTAGAAATTATGAGCCTATTATAAGTATAGTGATTTTAAAAGCATGGGTTATGTGTATTGATTAATTGTATGTGTTATGTGTATAGTTCTTCCTAGAAGTCATAATGGAGATCGTGAGGATCATGAGGATTTGATGTGATTGGGGACTCTCATTGTGCTAAAGGATTTTTGATTAAGTTGAGTAGAAAATATACTACTATTCTTGTATTTGAATCCCTAAGACATAATGTCTAATTTCTTCTACAAACCACCATGAGTATGAGTAAATGAAAATTGTTTGATTGAACCAATTGTTTCATTAAATTTTATGAGTTTTTAATTAGCCATTTGCTAATTATTATCTTTTAT
Organism: Vernicia montana; assembly: GCA_949750685.1. Classification (NCBI taxonomy): domain Eukaryota; kingdom Viridiplantae; phylum Streptophyta; class Magnoliopsida; order Malpighiales; family Euphorbiaceae; genus Vernicia; species Vernicia montana. Next base: position 10,443 of record CATKHJ010265871.1, on the reverse strand, counting down.
GAGAAACATATATTGTTATTTGTTTATGAGTATGATAATTGTTATTGAACCTTATGAGTTATGAATTATTAGTATTATTTATGAGAACCTCAATTATTCTATCTATATGTTAATAATCTTATCAGTATAGAAATCTTTTACTAATGTGGGTTAATTATTAGATTTTATGCACATTGTAATTCAATGGATAGAGTATAATATCCTACATTTATCTAGGAAGGATAAATTCTCCTAGACTTGAAATTTGATGCAAAGCTTGGTTTAGGAGTGAAGTTAGGGCTGGCTTAGGGAACTACAATTGGGAACCTAGTGAGTTTGTGAAGAGAAGACAGTTTGGAGAGGAGAGTTAAATTGCTGGAAATTATAATCCCAATTCAAGGACCTTAAGGTCGAAATCTGACCTTGACCAAAACTAGAAAGTTGTATATAGGGATGTGAACTAGAGGTCTATAAAAGGTCTTAGCAAAATTTGTAGTGCCTTTAGATGTAATAGTCTAGATGAACCTAAGTTCAGAAGCCTAATGATATTGCTAGAACAATGGGAATTTAGAAATTTGATAAGTTATTGAGAAATATTATATTAGTGATTTATACATACATAAGTAGAGATGCCTCATTACATTATAAATTTAGTATATGAGAATGTAGTATATATAGAATTATAGGAATTTTATGTGTTATTGGGGTGACTAGAGTAAGAATGGAATGATTGGGAAATAAAATTTACAAATGATTATATTAAATATAATGTGAAGTAAAAATAATGGAGCATGGAAAATTGGAGTGTTGGGTTAAACCCAACAATGTGGGCTGGCCATATATGCTAGGCAATGGATTGGAATGATTTTAATTTAACTTGTAGGAAGGTGGGAGGAAGATGGGAGATGGTGGGTCCCACCATCCAAATTGTCAAAATTATTACACCGTAATTAACATAATTAATTTATGTATATAAGTTATTTACTGCTAAAATTAGTTCATACTTATCCATTTATTTCATACTTATCCATTTATTAATAAGGTAATAAACTTTAAAATATAATATAAATTCCTAACCATTGGATCAAGCTAAGCTAATCACCACCATCCATTTAATTGACAAGTGTATAAAAACTAAAATTTTCTTATGTTCTATCACATTTCTCACCATTTAACAAAGAAAGAAGATAACTCCTCCCTACCTTAAAACATTTAGGCCACTCCACTCTCACCATCACCAAGCCAAGCATTTTTAAGGTAATATTCACAACTTAGCTCTATTTTTCATTGTTAGCTTGAACATAAGTTGCTATTGCTTGTTCTTGTTGAGTTTCCTTCTTTTTTCTCTTGGAAGTGGTTCGGCCTATTGCATAAGAAGTGAGGGAAACTTTTACTTGCTTAAATTAGATGATAATTGAGATGGTGGAGAGTAGGAATTAAGGTTAATTTTATGGGAAAATTGATTAAAATTTGATGGGTTTGTTGATTGAACAAACTAGAGTTTTGTATTAAGAGTTGTAAAAAATTAATCACTTAAAGAGTTGGAAATTGTAATTTCTGTTTGGACTAGTTAGAATTCGAATTGAACTAAAGTCAAAACATGAAAGTTGTAGATATATATCTTATGTGTACCTTAGTAAAAGGAATTTGTAATATTTTATTTGTATAAGGAGATAGCTTGCTTGAATTGAAGCTGACCCGGATTGATGACCTAAGAGACAGTCTAGATTTGAGTGACAGATTTGTTAACCTTAAAAGAAAAACTAGGCCAAACATAAAACATAAGAAATGATCATTTATATGTGAGGTAGTTACTGGTGAAAGGAATTTACATTTGGATCTATAAACAATGAGATATTGTTAAATAAGTGAAGTGTACTCAATTTGTTCCTGCAACATAAATAGAAAAGAATTCAAATAATCACCCTGTCCTGCATAGAGCATTTTATAATCTTAATCTTGGATATGTTATTTATTGATATATCTATTTTCATATGAAAAAAGGAATAAAACAATTTGGATAAATAGAACATGAGTTATGAAAGAAACAGTACCAAGAGGTCAAACTTGGTTAATAAAAAATATATGAAAGTATATTGTTTTAGTGCCACCATATGATTACTAGAGTTTGATCTTTCATATGACTGAAGTTAATCAATTAATAGCAATTGGCCTTGAATGCCATATGATTAAAGTGAAAATGAAATACAGTGCTACTTGAAAAATTAGTAATATACTTGATTGAATTACTATAAATATATTAATAGTTCACTGAGAGTTCAATAGAATAAAATTAAATAGAAGTTGGTTAGTCATTATTACTCCAAAGTAATGTGAGAAATATGTGAATTTTAGAATCAAAAGATAAGGGGAAAGGCAAAGAGAATTCTCCAAAATGTCACGATCATTGTCGGTGTTGAGCAAAAGGAGCTAAGGAATTTCAAGGTGAGTATTTAATAATATAGTATTATATGTAATCTTCTTTGTTGAGACCACAACTGTCCTAAAATTTTATAAATGATATCCGAATTCTTATATGATTGATTAAGAGTTATTTATCCGAATTGAGCCTAAATGTGCTTATTACTGAAACTGTCGCTGATATTCCCGATTGTACCTATATTGAGATTGATTGCATATTGTGAACTTTACCTTTTCTGTAAAGCATAAAATACTCATTTGATGTGGGGTTTACATCAGACACATCAGACCTTTGTGCATATGGTAAGCCTGCGGAAAGGGCGAGCGTATCCGAACTCTAGCTGGGAAGGGTAATCCTAGCTATATGATCTGATTAGTCTTATGTCATTGTTTTTACTAGAGAGCAAGGCTTAGGCCGACACTCTCAATTCATGTGGGAGACACTCTATCTTCAAATCACTGATTTCTACTAAAAGAATATACATTACCTGTCATTGGTTCTATTTCCAATCATTATTGTCTGTGGTCTCAATTGTTCAAACTTGATTCATTCTGTTATATCATTGAAACCCGACTTATTTTTATAACCGCATTTAATATGTTATTATTATATACGCACTGAGCTTGTCTCATTATTTAGTGGTTTAATATTTTCAGGGGCTCTACAGAAGTTTACAAGGCAATTCTCAAGTTCTGGTTCCTCACTTGGGGATGACTTGTATGGTGATGATTTCCATTGTTTCTTATAATATTACAAGTTCATTAGAGTTTCATGGTTATAATGTAATTAATATGTAATTGTTGAATATGCTAGGAGTGTGGATTGTAATGCTTAAACCTAACATGGTAATGGATTTAAATAATAGAATGTGTGTATTGAATGGTTATTCAAGTTATAATTCTGGGTATTGATCAAGTATTGTATTATATTATTATTATTGTTTTATTGGATTCTACGGATTTTGATGACTTTAGGTCTTTCTAAATCCTAGGACCGTCACACATCTAAATGTGGGGTGACATTAGAGATATTGGACTTGTTTAAAATTGTCTCTGTATGCAAGATCAATTGAAATCCTGGAAATGACCTCTAAGTTTGAGGGACCTTAGAGATAGATTTAGGCCAAGGTGAAAACTAATAAATTGGTACTTAATATGTATAATTTTAACTTGAAAAAGGGATTAGTCATTGGACTTAATCATTGAGAGTTGCAATAGTAATATTGAAGGAAGGTCAGTCTGCCTAGGGTGCAGAGACAAATCAAACTTTGAAACTTTACTGGGAATGGTGTAGAGATTCATATGGGATGAATTTTGGATATGTTAGATTGTTATGTGTTAGGGTTACAATTAAACAAGAATTATAGCAATTGGAATTGTATATCTTAATATGTAAGTGAAACAGTGTTGCTGGGTCAGTGAACTATATAGGCAGAATGTGAGAGTTTAGTTTAGTGTTATAGTGTTTCAATATGATTATTTAGCACCAATGTGCTTATATGTGTCTATTGCTTAAATGTAGAAGAGGAGGATACTCAAAAAAAAAATCCAAGGGCAAGAGGAGAAAGACAACCTCTATTGATTGTGCTAGGAGCAAAGCTAGTGTAAAGGAAGTGCAAGTAAAGTGAGTGTTTTCTATACTATTATACATATGGTATCATCTATATTGTTTTCATTGTTTACTAAAGCCTAATGTTCCTTGAAAATTCTATGACCTCATTCTTGAATACATGATCCTAAATTGCATTCAAACTTGTTATTGAAACTGAACCTTACTTGTATTTAATGTGATGCCTAATTATCAAAATTGTACATTGCTCCGGATTCCTAGATAATCCTATTGATCCATTGTTCACATAATTTTTTCTACTTGAATTGATATGCTAAAAGTTGAATTAAACCTTTCATATTGTTAATTGATCTACTTGAATTGATATGCTAAAAGTTGAATTCAACCTTTCATATTGTTAATTGATCATTGTATAAGGTACTAAAAATGGTACATTATTATTGTTCCCAAAGGCAGAGATCTCCTTTTGTAGTGTGGGAAACATATGACTTTGTGCACAATATTTTGACTCTTGCTAGGAGGGATTTGAACACCTTAGCCATAAGGCCTAGCTAATCTTACGTTGTGGTATTGCTCTGCAAGAAGAACCCTTGCCACTAGTGTAATATTGATGAGTATTGATAATAAATTTCGTGCTCATCTAGTGTATACAGATTTCTGTTGAACCCTATTATTATTGTTATTGATTCTATTTGAATTGTTCATATATATATTGATTTTCCTCATTGCTTCAATATCCTAAAAGAAATTCTTCATTATCATTATCATTGTTAAACTCACTGAACACACGATTCTCATTGTGAACCAATTTGTAACCGAATCTATGTGTATGGTAGTATATCACTGTCATATTCCACTTTTGAGATGTGATGGTCCTAGGGCTCAGGGAGACATAAAATTACCTAGACCTATAGAATCTCATAACCAGACTATAACTTATCATGCATAACAACATTACCCAAGACCATAACCTGATATGCTTTGGGTGATCAATTAATTTACTACATATATACCTCGAGTATACCAGACATATACTATAATTGTGTATACATACCAAATATGCTGAAAGTATACCAAACGTATACTAAAATATGAATAAAGTATACTAAACATATACTAAACATATACCATAAATATACCAAAAGTATACCATTGATTACTAATTAGTTCATATTAATATTGTTTTTCAATTATTACTTAATATGCATCATTCATAATAAGGTTAATACACTCCAACACATAATCATAAAGTTTCAATTATTTATATTACTAGATACCACAATGACCACGGAGCTCTAGACCGGTTTCTTCAAGATACATAATCATTATGATTAATCAAAAGAGTTTTGCTTTAAACAAAATAGCAGAGTAACTCCCAAGCGGAAGGATGAAGCTTGACTTTTACCTTGCAGAATCCACTACAACACCTGAAAATAATAAACCACTAAAGGATGAGACAAGCTTAGTGAATACAAAATAACTTAATATGGTATGTCGGCTAGGTGTATATGTTTCAATGAAGGAATAATGGTCTTATCATATTTAACATTTTGGTATTTGAAACTATCACAATGGGATTCATTTATAATACTGTCAATTGAAGGTTGAGATAATACCATCAATATAATTTTTAGCAAAAATCAGATATTCGAAAGCGGTATGCTTCCCATTGATAATAAATAGAGTGGCGGCTAACACCTTGCTCACTTACAATGATTTCAGGAGCGCAAGATTGATAAGGTATCATGGCTAGGACCACCCTTCCTAGTTAAGGCGGATACACTATCCCAACCCGACGGGCCTTTTTACCATGTGCACATGACTGATGTATATCCCACATCAGATGGGGATTTCTGTTTTACTTTAAGTACCAATAATAAAGGTGCAATAACATATAATATTCATGTGAAACAATGTTACTTATCAAATAGTAAGGATTTCAATTGGATATAATTATATCAATGCAAGATAGACCAAAGGTCTTAAAGGATACTTTTAGCATTTGGTTTATGTACGGATATCAATAATATGGAATTTCAATCAAGGTATCAAGTTGAGTACGATGAATGAATAAAAGGCAGTACCATTTAGAATGCCCATAACATATCGAGTATTATGTACTCACCTTAGTATTCCTTAGATCCTAATTTAACACAAGCAAACATGATGATCGTTCGATTGTTCTTGCACTTGATCCTTAGGTTCTACAAAGAACCAATTCATTGGAGTTATTAGATTATCACAATCATTTAACTAGTTAATTCACTTTAATTCTAATTCTAGTACCACTAGGTCTAAACTTAGAATACTAACTCCTTAATACTAGTTCAAGTTATCACATACAACACATACAAACATAAATAGCGATTTCTTGACACTTGAATGCCTTTACACTTAACATGGCCAAATAGGCCTTGGACAAAGTCCAACCTCCTTTTTATTTTTCTTTAGTGCAATCATCATACAAGTTAAATTTATTATAAGACATATTATATTCTTGTATGATACAAGCATAACAAGGTTTTCACTTGGTATGGCCGAAACATACCTAGGGAAAAGAATCTAATTTACTTAGCAAATCTTCAATTCAATCATAGAACACTTTATTGACATAATTATAACTTCAATTTATCATTTAATTGAAGAAAATCATATTAGCCCTATAATTTCCCCAAATGGCCGAACCATTAACAAGTGAAAAACCAAATTTTATATTCATTTCTCAAATTGGTTCCATACATCGCTAATTAACATACTATTGAACTTAAATAAACAATCAATTTTATTATTGAGACATCTAATAAAAAATCCTCAAATTTTACTTAACCCTCAAAGAGGGAAATTCAAGATTTCCATGACCAATTTCAAATTAACTTTGAAATTATGTAATTAACATATAATCAAGCATAAATCAAAGTTCAAAACATAATACAAGCAAAGGGTTCAAAAATCCCTTAGGTGGCCGAACCTAAGTAAGGAAAAATCATATTTTTCATTTAATCTTCAATTTGATTTCATATAAATCTAATTAACATACTAAAAGACTTAATTAAACCATCAATTTTATTAATTGAACATTTATTTGAAAATCCCTAATTTCACTTTTGATCATGAACGAGGGAAACTTGAAAATTCTTAACCAAATTTGAATTAATTTTTAATCCATGCAATTGACACCTAATTAAGTTCAAATCATACATCAAAACACAAAAACAAGCACGGATTGAAAATCCCCCTTATAGGCTGAATCATTAAGAAAGAAAAAGAAAAAGGAAGGCATTCAAGCTTACAATCAATCAAGGCATGATTAAGATGTAGAAAAAGAGTTAAGTTTTTTAGATTGTTACCTTAGAAGCTCTCCTTTGAATATTGAGGAAAGCTTGCTCGACAATGGGGAAAAAGAAAGAGAGAAAATTGTGTTCTTTGGTTGTGTTTTGTGAAAATGAATTATGGATGGTGATTGATGAATTTTCTATTCACTAATGGATAGTCAAAGTTTGATTAATGGGACTTGGTAATTGTGGTTGTATGGTTTCCAAAAAGAATCCTTGGGAACTTGTAATTGAAATTTAATTTGCTATTATGAACCCTCATTTTAGCACCCTTAAAAATATTTCTGAACTCAGAGCTGATCATAATATTTTTCTATCCAAGCCGACACTTTTCCGATCCTGACCGAACCTCCTATACCAGACAGTATTTTCTCAAGGCTGACCGGATTTTTCTCAAAACTGATTGCCAAACCGCCCCAAAAATATTTCTAAACCTACCAGAGCTGATCAAAATATTTTTCTATCCAAACTGATATTTTTTCAATCCTGACCGGACCTCCTGTACCAGACAGCCTTTTCCCAAAACTAATTAAATTTTCCTCAAAACTAACTGCCAAAATGTCCGATAATTAATTTCGGATCCACCGCCACTGACCAGTAATTTTTCAGATTTCAGAATAGCCCGAAAACTGACTCGGAACCTCCAAAAACTGATCGAAAAAGCCCAAAAATTGAACCGGAGCCTGAAATCCGAGACGACACGTGGACGTCTGTGAGATGGGATCGCGTGTCGGCCATGCGTCTGCGCACATCCGCGAGCACGCCTCGTGGCGTCCGCGAGGCGCGCCTCCTTGCTCGTGGCTGCCGCACGTCTCCTGGCGCGTTCGCACTGATGCGCCTGACGCACGTCAGTGGCAGACGCGTCAGTACAGGGCTGACGTGTCAGCCTTGTACTGACACGTCCGCGTGTCCGCCTGGATGTCTGGCGCGTCCGCCAAACGCTCCGGCGAAAGCCGTGACATTCCCTTGAATCACTCGCGTCCGCCACCCCCTGTCTCGTCCCTTCACCTTTTTGCGAATTTTCAAATTTGCCCCCACATTTTTCTGCTTTTTGGACCTTTTTTGGTCTTTTCACTCCACCCCATTTTCCTATAAATACCCCCCCTCCTCACAACTTCAATACACACTTCAAGCTTTTGTGATTGCTATCCATTTGCTTCCTTTCTCTCTCTTTCTCTAATTAGTTTTCATTCTCTCTAATTAGTTAGTTAATTAAAAATTAATTTTAATTCACTAATTAACTTTTTTAAAAAATTAATCCCCACCCACTCTCAATTAATTAATTAATTAAAAATCAATTTTAATTAATTAATTAAATTTTCACTCAGCTTGGTTAATTAATCCTTTTAATTAATTAAAAATTGGGTAATTAAGTAATCAAAGCAATTTTTCAAAACCATCATTGTTTTCTGAAACAGAACTCCGGTCCGGTAAAATAACTCTCCCACCACTCAAACCCACAAAGAAGGTATAATCTCTCACCCTCACTCAAATCCCAAATCAAACCAAGCCAATCAAATCTGACCGATTTCTAAACCCCCTTCCACCTCATAGTGGAACGAACTACGCGGGTTTTGATCCCTATTCAATGGGGTACATAGGCAAGTTTGGAATCTAAATCCAAGTTTCAAATCCAAATCCAAATCAATTCCCTTCCCCCTTTTATTTTTCATGTAAATGTCAATTTATGCTTTGTATGTAAATTGTAATTAATATTATTTAGTTAATTTTTTTTGAAGTAAAGGAGCGATTTTGTGATTTTCCTAATACCCATAAGGGTTAGAGGAAATACTCTCATTTACTTGTGAATGTTTAAATACCTGCTTTTTATTTTTCCCATCTGTCTCATAATTATGCCATGCTCATGCATTATGAATTGTCATCAATATCCGTCATTCATGAAATCATTTTTCAAAAGTCAAATCAAATTTAAGTGCCAATTCGAGATTATTTAAAACCAAAAACCTAATCCCCTAGTCCAAACTTGGTTCGAAGATTAGTGATTTTATCATTGGATAAATTAATCAAAGATTAATAAATTGGAGTCAAAAATGGGTTTTTCCTTAATTTTCCCACTTAAATAAATTAGGGTGGCGACTCCCGAATCATTTTCAAAAATCAAAAATCAATTTTCCGAGGTGATAGCCGCTTCCAATCATGAGTACCGAAACCCGTTCCTTAACCTCCCTTAAAAATCGCTCTCGCCTTTCCTTAAGGCATTCAAATTTTCTCCGAGCGAGGAGAGGGGCGTTCGGGCGAGGCCTCACAGTTGGCGACTCAGCTGGGGACTAGTTGCCACCCGTTTTTTCAAATAAAAGGAAAGCAAAATAAGAGGATTACTATTTGGTTTGGATTCTTCCCAAAAATAATCTTCATTTGGCATTTAAATTTAATTTGACTTTCATGCATCACTTTGCATAATAAAGGCTCATTGCCTAGCTCTAGATTTAGGAAAACTTTTGGATGGTGAGTAGCATTGGCTCGACAACTCTCTTTGAGTATGTTGGGAGATAGTGAAAGCATTCCACCCTGCAACAAATCCCCGATCATTTCGGTGGTGTAACGAGCAATCAATACTGTTGGACCCACGCGAGTTTCTTTGACTCACATGTGGTTAGGTATATCGATGCTTTAGTGGGACAGGGACCCTTAAACCAAGCCACCTTTCACCTTTGTGCATATAGTAGCCTTAGCCTTAGCCTTTGATCTTAGGTTCCGTGAACCGTAATAAATGAAAGGTTGTGCATATACCATGAAACCTTTTTGTCATGCATCATGCCATTGACATGCATACATTCATAAGAAACTCGAAAAATAGAGTCTTCTCACACTGTATACCAAAACCGGTTGTTCGTCACCCAAATAAATTTCCAACCAATAAAACCTGGTGAAGGGAATCCTTTTCCTGATGTACCATTGCATCTGTTTACCCTTTCCAAGTGTAAATTCTTACCCTTTCCTTTCCTTTTCTTTTCTTTTGAAGGTACAAATGGCCAATACTTTTGACCAGGATGCGATGAACGCCTTTTTCGCCAGTCTCCTCAAAAAGCAAGAGGAGTCTTTCCAAAACACACTCACTACCGCCCTTAAGACACAAGCAGACACCTTCACCAATGCTCTCACCACCCAATCCGCCAACTT
>CATKHJ010265818.1:0-17229 GCA_949750685.1 Vernicia montana | reverse complement strand
TTGATTAAAGTGATAGGAATTGAACCATTAACCCTAAATTTTTTCCCCTTAGAGTAGAGCAAGACGCTGGAAATTAAACTGCTCACATCCTGCACAATGAACTATCATATTGATCTTGTGAAAACTACTTTTTCCATAAGAATTTCATCAAATCAATGTCTTTGATATTAGATCCTAACAAAATTTTAACAAAACCTTCATTAGATTTAGAGCCATATTACCTCCCTATTATTCCCAAATGGTTCTTACTTTAGGGTCATATTCCATAGTACTAATTCCTTTTTTCAACTTTTATGACCATAGAGTATAAACCGACCAATCCTCCATTGAAATGTCTATGTCCAATTAGCCAACTCAGGGCCACTTGCCCCTAGTCAAAAGCCAACCCACGTCCCACCTCCCCAACCCCACCCAAAAAAATATCAAACATAAACTAATAAATATAATAAATAAATAATATGCAAATAAATAAATAAATCAAAAATACCGAGTTGACTCACCACTCCGGCAATCTTCAGCATTTTTGAACGCATCTCCGGTATACCCATCATTACACCGGCACCGGAAGCCTATCTTCCCATTGTCATATTTAACTTGCGAGCAATTCCCATTTTTGGAGCAAAGATCAAGTTCACAGCCCCCTTCAAGCCACCATTCCAACTCGACTCGCTCGAACTCGAGCGAGACAACCCGGTTATTCGACCCAACCACAAATGAAGAGAAAACGAATTTACAATGAGTAGAACTCAAATTGCTATAATTCAAAACATCGTTTCCCAATTGTTCCCGAGAATAGCAGCTTATATTATCACTTTTAGAATCGCAATTCTGTAAATGCAACTGGTTTGAGAAAGTACTTGTGGGTATAATACAGCTACTTAGAGAACTATTGCAATTTTGCAGAAGCAGCCCATTTCGCCAAGCTGGAGCATAGTGATCGCGAAACAGAGGTTTAATCGATTCTAAAGATCGATTGCATTTTGCTGGAAGAGATACAAAGATAGCATTTGGGGTTATGTCTTGGACTACGAAATCACCAATTTTGATGTCCCCTGTTTCTTGTGTACAGTTCAATCGGATACTGCACCCATCAGAAAACCCAAATGGGTATGGAACCCGCTTGATTAATTTCCCTGTTCCACAAGAGTTCTGGCAAGGGATCGATGAGTTGTGATGATTGTGAGCTTTAGTTGATGAGACCAAGAAAATTGAAGTGATGATAATAAGAACAAGATGGCTTTCTTCAAGAATCATTCTTGGAAAGTATTTGAAGAGACTTGAATATCATTTACCTTCAAAACTTAACCTTTCTTCTGCAGAACAAAGAACAAGAAACATAAATGGTAATTATTTTAAGGTGGTTGATTAGTGGTGAACAAAAATTAATCAAAATTTTCAATCGAATTTATTATTTTATGATGTTACGATTTTAAAATTTTTATAAATTAAAATTTTAATTTAATTTTAATTTAAAAAAATAAAATTTAGTTAAATTAAACCGAATTAATAATATAATAAAACTATGTATTTTTTAAATTTATATTTTATTAATATGTAAATTATTTTTTAAATTTTTTAAAAGTTAAATATATTTATTAAATTTTATATTTTAGAAAATTTTTATATTGTTATTTTATTCTTATTAACTTCTTGAAAAATATTTCATTTTAATTTATTATTATTATATTTTAGAATTTTAAGTACACAATTTAAAATTTGCTTTTTATTTTTAATAGTATTAATTAGGCATGATTGGTTTAATCAAACCGTCAGTTTCGATTTAGAACCGATGATTTTGGCTTAATAAAATATTTAAATCGAAATTATAATCGATTTTTACGGTTTTGAATTCGGTTTAGAACCGATCGGTTTTGATTTTGATTTAAAATTAGTTTTTTTTATTAATGATCTAAAATTAGTTTCGAACCGATTATTTTATTACATTAATTTGATGAAAAAATTAATATAATATAATGAAATAATTTTAAATAAAATTTTAATAAACAATGAAATTTATTAAAATACAATTATATATTAAAAAAAAAGCTTGCACATAATTCTTACATTAATTTATTAAAATACAATTATATGACCAGTTTAAACGAATCGTCGGTTTTAGTTTGAAACCGATAGTTTTAATTTTTGATTCGGTTTTTAATAGAAACTGAAACCAAAACCAAGTTCCTCATGGTTTTGATTACAAACCGAAACCATAACTGAAAAATAATTTTAGTTTTATTCGGTTGATTTTGGTCCGGTTTAATGATTTCGGTTTGGTTTTAGTCACTCATAGTATTAATAAGATTGGTTGTTATATAGTAATATGAATTTATTTTAATATTTATTAAATTTATATGATCTTTTCAATTTTTTATTTTATTTATTTTTTACTTTTATCAAACTGAACAAATCGATTATTCAAATCAAATACAAATAATTTTGATTTGAATATTTTTAATATTACTTTATTTATTTAAAAATTAAAATATTTAAAAATTAACTTTATTAGTTTGGGTAGAAATACTTACTCTAAATCCATAAAATGTAACAATAAATACTCTAGTGGTAGTGATTTTAATTTTGTTTACCTATCAGAAAAATAGCTTTTATTTATAAACAGTTTTAAATTATTAAGTGGTTGACTTTAATTTTTTTTTTTTTTGGAGTGGTTGCGGTTGACTTTTGAAAACAGTAAATAATAATAATAATAATGTTTAACATACTCATAATTAGTAACAACAAAATTTCGATTCACGAGTGAGAATTGTATAGATGTTCAGCTCCATTTTGTTTGAAAGATGCAGAATTTCTCCATCTGATTGTCCCTTTGATTATCTCTTTTCCCTTTTATTTTTTTTATTTTTTACATTGTTTTACTTTTTTTAAAAAAATAAATATAAATTTTTATTAATTAAAAATATATTTTTTTATTTTTTAATGAAAATTATATATGTTCGATTAAGCTATAAATAGAAAGTTCCCTAAAAAAAGCTATAAATAGAAAGTAATATACTACTAATTAGACAATAAAGTATATTTTAGATTTTATTGGACAATTTTTAAAAAAATTATCCTATTTTTAAGTAGGTAGAAACAGACAGGACAAGCGTGAGAAGGAGAGGGAGAGAGAGCTTGGGCTTGTCGAGATCAAGATCATGATTCAATGATGGTAGTGGGCTTGACAAAATCCAAGATAATGATCCAATAAAGGCCCATCATGGAATATGGGGAAAGATCATAATCCCATCTCTTTGGCAAAAAAAAAGATCATAATCCCATCTGAGATTTGTTCAACACTAATAATAGGAGAAATTTTTAGACCTTAAATTTTCTCCTTAAAAATAGAGCAAAAGCCAATATTCATGGAAAAACCTTATTGCTAGTCTCCATTAAAAATTTTAAGAGCCTTTAATGCCTTTAATTTTTCTTTTCAACAAAAAAAAAAAAAAAAAAAAAGGTAACTAGAGAAGATAAATACATAATTGCAAGCATCAAGATATAAAAAGAATAGCAAGTAATTAAGATTATATAGTAGCCTCTCCTATCCATGAATTCTAGGAATGGTTTATCACATCTCAGAATGGTTTATCAAGCCCCAATATCTCATAGAAGAAGCAAAGGATCCTTACCCTAACCAATTGGGTATTGAAGAATTGAAGTGTTATAAAACAAATCAACATCTTTAAGAGAAGTTAAGTTTTGAAGATCAACAGGAATTGGTCCTAAAAAAGAATTATATGAAAGATCAAGAGAAGTCAGATTTGGAATGCGAAAAATCCAACTAGGCACAAGAGATTCCTCAAGTATGTATGTACTTGACAAATCAAGAATGGCAAGAGATGAAAAGTTGACATTGGAAAGTTGAGTAGACTTATTAAGTATACAGCATGACAAGTGTAATTCTATGAGAGAGGGCAGTTTGTTTACCACATCCAACCAATCAACGGCCATAGTAAGGTTCACGTCATTCAAGTCAAGAAATTCTAATGATGGAAGACCATAAAGCCAATTTAAACTATCAACATATATCGCAAAAGCATAATAATAATTATAATTTCCATGGAGATCAAGACATTTTAAATTTGAGAGATTTCCTATTTGATGAGGAATCATTCCTATGAATCCTGCTCTGGAGAGATTAAGGTATCTTAAACTCTCCATGTAGCCAAGGAATTTAGGAATTTGAATTCCTTCAAAACTATTATTGCTAAGATCCAAGTATCTCAGATGCTTCAAGTTGAGAAAAAATTCACTAATCTTACCTCCCAATTTTGAACTTTCCTGATAATTGTAGTAGTCATGAGCAACATTTGAAGCATCATACTCTTCCAAAGAAAGAGTAGTAGTTCTAAGATCGAGCTCGATGACATGGCCGGTGAAATTATCACATGTAACTCCAGACCATGTACAACATTCTGCAACATGACCACCCCAAGATGAAAGCCGGTTAGAAGGATCTTTAAGGCCAAGCTTCAACTTCAGAAGAGCTTCTCTCTCACTTTCAATGCAGCCTGCAGCAGCATTTAAGCTTCCATGGCAGAGGCCAACGCTAATAGTAATAATAATAGTTGCTGCAAAGAGAAAAACAGGTGTAAAAGTAGTAGCACTCATTGGTCTTTAATTTCAGTAGCATATATGAACTGCTGAAGATAAATTATGGTGTAGTACATGAAAGAATCCTTCCCAATAAAATGTTATTTATAGTGCGTTTCATAGAGTATGCAATTAATCTGTTTTATGTTTCCCATTGCCATTGAATAAAAAAGTAAAAAACACGTCATGACTTGCACTCTTGCAATAATCATATAGCTTGATTTGACTTGTGTTATGGTATTTCCTTGCTACAAACATCCATTTGTTGTAGTCAACAGTCATTGCAGTGAATTATACATTCTGGTATGGGAGATTGATATTGTAAAAAATATATATGAATATGAGAAAAATATTGGTATTATGAATATGTATTTATAGTGAAATTATTTATTATAATTATGGTTGAAATATTAGTTAGAATATAATTAGAATTAGAATTTCTATTTGTATTAGAATTTTTCTTAATTTTTTTAATAGACTTTCTCTTTGATTATTATGATATAAAATATAATAAAATAATAATAATTTTAATTAAAAATGATATTAAACCAATCAATTTTAAAAAAAATTGATATTTTTGTGTTTTACATTAAAAACTATATTCTTAATGAGAAATTTAAAAGTTTTAAAGTTTTACTTCGTATTATTAAAAGATTTTTATATATTATGGTATAAATAAATATAAATAGATAATAATTTATGAACTAAAATATAATTAAACTTTAGATTTCAAAGAATACAATGTGATCGAATTTGGAATGTTAAGGAGTAAAATGAATCAACATTTACCTGCTGAGTCTTAGTCAAGTCTTTACGAAAAAAATGAAATGAAGCAATCAAGTTAAAAAGGCAATGGGAGTATGGGACCGAACTGCCAATATGACAAAGGTGCAATGGAAAAGCAAATAGATAAAAAGAAAAAGCAATGAGAATGGCACAATTTAAAAAGAATGAAAAAGCAATTTATCTCTTTCCATACGTGGATTACGTTAAATAAATGATAAGAAAAGGCAAATGAAAAAGAAAAGCAATGGAAATTATCCAAGTCAAGGTCTATTTGACATACAAGTGACAATGAAAAAGCAATGGAAATGAACGGTGAATTTTTTTATTTTTTGTGTCATCTTGTGGACATGAAAATTTTAGGCTAATAAAATATTTTACCCCATTAAATTTGTTTTGGGTTAACAAACAAAGTTTTGGCCCAATAAATTAATTGATTAATTAAATAATTAATCAATTTAAATTTAAATTAATAAGTAACAACAAAATTTCGATTCACGAGTGAGGATTGTGTAGATGTTCAGCACCATTTTGCTTGAAAGATTCAGAATTTCTTCATCTGATTGTCTCTTTGATAGGATTGAGTACGATTCAGTCTAAATCGATATTAAATTAAAAATTAGTATTATATCAAATTAAATGTTTCGATATAGCTTTGATACTAAATTTTAAATTTTTTACAGTACAATATTAAAATAGTTCAATATTTTTACAGTATAATACTAAAACAGTTTAATATTTCAGTTCAATTCGATATTTTCGAGTATTGTACTCAGCCCTAGGTCTGAGGTTTGAATATTAATTGGTTTTATTAAAATTTATATATATATATATATATATATATATATATATATAATCCAAGTCAAGAGGAAAAGGCAAATGAAAAAAGAAAAGCAATGGAAATTATCCAAGTCAAGGTCTATTCGACATAAAGTGACAATGAAAAAGCAATGGAAATGAACCGTGTTTTTTTTTTTTTTTTCATCTTGTAGACATGAAAATTTTGGGTTAATAAAATTTTTTATCCCATTAATTTTGTTTAGGGTTAACAAACAAAATTTTGGCCCAATAAAATAATCGATTAATTAAATAATTAATCAATTTAAATTTAATTAATCAATTAATATAAATTATGAGTTAAAAAATTATTAAGTAAAAATTTTTCATACGAATGATATCTTAAATTTTAAGAATAATTTTAAAATTAGAGTTTTGTGTAGTCATGTTTAGAAGAGTATATTAAATCACGTCATTATATTTTTGTAGAGGAACCTAAAATACTCTGAACTTTTCAGCTTTTATAATTCTATTGTATCATTTGAAAATAGACTATAACACCCCAAATTTTTAAAATTGTTTGCAATTGTACACTTTGATTAAAATTGCTCCTTTGAATTTTTTCACTCTCGTAGACATGAATTAAAAATATAAAGGATATATTACTATTTAGTATCTAATATTTAATTTAATTAACAAATTCATCATTTTTTTTTTAGAAACAAATTAAATGATCTCTCACATTTATTTTTGTTAACAAAATAGTTGTTTGTTGTTATTCAAAATAATTTTTAACAGTCAATGACAAATTTAATACTAAAATACTCTTGATTATAAGTAATAAAAAAAATCAAATTTATCAGTGATTTTTTTCCCTATTTATCTTATTAGATCCAAAATTAATTTTGCTACATAATTAATAAAATATTTTTTTAGTTTTTAGTTCAATGGAATGTAATTTTTCTTTTAAAAATATTTAAATATTCTAATAATATAAAAATTATGTTTTAAGTGAAAAAAAATTATAGAATATTTTATAAATTCAAAAATATAAATTATTTATAAAAAAAAATATTTAATAGAAAAATTTATATAAATTATTTATAACAAAAATATATTTGTTATTATTTAAAATATTTAAATATTTATTTTTTTTAATAAAAAAACAACTTTAAAAAAATTATCCTATTTTTTAAGTGTCTACATTTTCATTTAGATATCACAATTAATCGATTTTATTGGATTCATACATTTTCATATGAAATTTTGACAATTCCTTTTTGAAGTTACAAGTCATCCAGCCAATCGGTAGAAATGGACAAGCGTAAGAGGGATTCAAGAGATAAAGATTATGATCCAATGATGGTATAGTGCCTAGTGTGCTTGAAAAAAACCAAGATTATGATCCAATGAAGGTCCATTTGAGAATAGGGGAAACAGAGCAATCCATGGATCCTTTTCCTCTTGTAAGAGGTACTGGGACTTCATAAACCATTCTGAGATTTGTTCAACACTACTATTGTAGGATTTATGCCTAATCGTTTGCTATAATACCATTTTCTATCTTTAATTTATTATTGGCTCTTGCAATTGCATTCAAATTTGCATGCTCGCCCTCTAAAATTCAACACTAATAATAGGAAAATTTTCAGACCGAGTCTACGTAAAATTTTCTCCTAATAATAGAACAAAAGTCAATATTCATTCAAAAACCTTATTGACAGTCTCCATTAATAGTTGTAAGAGCCTTTAATGCCTCTAATTTAAAAAAAAAAAAAAAAAAAAGAGAGAGTAGCTAGAGAATATTGATTTTGAAGTTTCTTATGCATGCAAATATAACATAATTGCAAGCATCAAGATAGAAAAAAAAAATAGCAAGTAATTAAGATTGTATAGCACACTCTCTTATCCATGAATAGTACGAGTGTTAATCACATCTCAGAATGGTTTATCAAGCCTCAATATCTCGTAGAAGAAGCAAAAGATCCTTACCATTTGACATTATGGAACCTTAAATTGCTCTCTTTCACCTATTCTCATAAGGGCTTGCTTTTTGCCAAGCCACTGCCATCATCAGACAATAATCAACAACAAATCCTGGATGATCTTTTAAAAAAGCTCAAAAACTCTCTTGCTCTCACCCTTGTCCATTTCTACCCATTGGCTGGCCGACTTGTAACTTCAAAGAACGAACAAGATCCTGCTTCCCAATATGTGTATGTGGATATCAAGAATAGCCCTGGAGCCAGATTTATCCATGCTACTGCTAACTTAACAATATCTGATATTCTTTCACCCACTTATGTTCCATTGGTGGTTGAATCTTTTTTCGACCATGATAGAATTCTCAATCATGATGGTCATGTCCAATCTTTGCTAACAATTCAAGTAACAGAACTAATCGATGGCATTTTCATTGGATTTTCTATGAGCCATTGTATTGTCGACGGAACCTCTTTTTGGCATTTCATTAACATTTTGTCTGAAATTTTTCAAGAACTTCCAATCTCATGTCCTCCAATTATTAAGCCTTGGTTTCCTGATGGGTATGGTCCAATAATCAAATTTCCCATTATCACTCACCCTGACAAGTTCAAGGAACCTCCTTATTTGCTTAAGAAAAGATTCTTCCATTTCTCATCAGAATCAATTGCAAAACTGAAAGCAAAAGCAAATGCAGAGTACAATACCAACAAGATATCCTCTTTCCAGTCCTTGTGTGCACTTATATGGAGATGCACAACACGGGCTCGTAATCCATTACATGATCAAAAGACTAGTTGCTTGGTGGCTTGCAATAACAGATCAAGATTGAACCCACCTTTATCTCAACACTACTTTGGAAACTGTATTGATTTTTTGAGAGTTTGTATCACAGCGAATGAACTGCTGGAGAAAAATCTTGGATGGGCAGCATGGCAGCTGCATCAGGCTGTGGTTAATCACACGGATCAAAAGATAAGAGAACGCCTTTACACGTGGATTAAACCTTTCTCTTTTGATGAACTTAGCAAGTTGACGGATACTTACAGTTTGTTGATTGCAAGCTCACCAAGATTCAACATATATGGAAACCAATTTGGATTGGGGAAAGCTGTGGCTGTGCGTGCTGGCTGGGATAATAACATCGATGGGAAAGTGACTTGCTATGAAGGATATGAAGGTGGTGGAAGTGTGGATGTTGAGGCGTCTCTTCCTCAAGAGTCAATGAGCGCACTTGAATCAGATGATGAATTCATGGCTGATGTCTCTTTGCCTGCTTCACCATACTAATCAAACCTCTAGCTCCTCTGCATACCCTCCTTCAGGCTGCAGATCATCATCATGTTATTACATGTATTATGTATATCATGTCAATAGGTGAATAAAATAAAACAATAATGTAACAATTAATTTGTATGGGACTTGCATCCCACATTGAAACACATTGAAAGTGTGGGATTTCAATGTGGAGTTTAGACTTTTGGCTTTCCAACCTCTTGATCTAGTTTTTGGAGTGTGGTTCTCTCATAGTTAATAACAATTGGTATCAAAGCTTATTATCATTTCTCCCAATTGCAATAGTGCAGCACAGGTGGTGACACTAGGAAGGAAAAACGCAGTACACATCCAAGCGGGCTGCAGAGCATGATGTTATGGACTAGTCTTTTTATTGAACTTGATTTCTGGAATGGTAGGTATCACACCCAAGGTCTGCAAGTGACGCTGCTGCCTTCGTTTGCAAACAAATTCTCCAAGGTCAACTTAATTTGCTTATTGGATCCTCTGATCCAACACCTTGTTCTTAGCTCCTATCTCCTTTCTAAGATTAATTAGTACAGAGCAGTCAGGGCGTCGAGGCTGCTAAGAATAGTGGGATGTTATAATCCTAGTTGCAAGGTACAAGACTTGAATCTCACATTGAAAGTATGAAATTTTATTGTGGAGTTTATATGGCTTTATGCTCTTCAACCTTTTGAGCTAACTTTTGGGTTGTAGTTATCCTAAGATTTATAACAACAACAACAAAATAAGATGTTTCCTTTATTTAATGTGTGGTGTGGCTCATTGGTTCGGTTGGTTTTTCTGCCCCAAATAAGAGGTTTTGGCTTTAGAGCTGGCGTGTGCAAAGACAGAGACATATCTAGGTCTCTATCCTTAGAACAACATTTTCCTGCCAACAACTGAGATGAGAATTTTTAAACAATGACAACAGAATAAATTTTTTTTTTCATTGGATACAATTTGAAGTTATACAGCCATAGAGAAACACCTTCATAACTGAAATAAAGCTGAACTTCCTATCCAACTTATTCAGACACATATAACAGGAGGATATAGGACAAATTCCACACTTACATTTTCTTTTTAACTAAAGAAAACTCTAACAATATTCACATAAAACCACAACAAAATTTTGTTCCACAAACAATCAAGGAAGTTATAGTATAAATGTCTCCATCTTCTATTGAACACCAAAGGACCCATTACAATATATGTGAAAACCTTGCTAATGGGCTGTTATATATATACAATGCACTTAAGCTATAATGTAATTAAATGCATTGATGGACTCAAATTTGATTACATTTCATTCCATTAGGGCATACCAAATATATGCTTAAGCTTTAATAATTTCTTGCGCATGCTCAATCTTATCAATGCATGAAGATATATTCTTTGACTAATTGCCTCATTCTATGGAAATTTATGATATTATTCAATTAAAAATGGGCATGTATCCCAAATATGGATTCTATGGAAAGGAAATTTCTAACATATCCCACTTTCTTTGACTTTTCTAACATCCATCTCCACCCAAAAAATTGTTTAAAATATATTAATCTTTCTCATACTTTTTTTTTTTTTTTTAAATCTTTCACATGGGGATTTGTTTATATGTAATCTTTCAGGACCTTTAGCAATAGTCAATAGAGGAAATGAACATTAGCATTATCTGTTAAGTACGAACAATTGCTTTGCTAATTAATTAAATTATAGGAAGTTTCCATAGATTTCTACAATGGAATATAATAGATTTCTTTTCAAGAATGCATCTTAAAAAGAAAAAAAAAATTAAAACTTTTGAAATAAAAAGAAGAAAGGTTGAAAATTTACCTCAAGGGAAGTGAATTTATAAGCACTGGAACCTAATCTTGAGGACATTTGCCTAAAGCTAAACCTGCTATTACTCTTGCAGAAGAAAATATATTCAGTGAAGATGGAAGAAGATGAGTCAAAAGAGAACTGCAGATTGCAGAAGAAGGGCAATAGGCCAATGGCAACACTTGTAAAATGAGATACATTTAGACCTGATGTTCTATTTTATAATTTCTTCTTACAAATTCATGGCCCAATGGACTTTATGCAGTTCAGGAAGCCCGTATTGAAGCCCATATTATAGAATTTCTCTTGGGCCTGATAGAGCTTTGCTTGCTTTGTTTCTTTTGTTTGAAAATTTAAAAAAAAAATATTTGGAGTAAATTTAACAATAATGATTTAAAATATATTCTAAAAATAATAATGATTTAAAATAGTGATTATATGAAACTTGGTAATAAATTGTCCCTCAAATTTTATTTTTTTTTTAATTTCCCTCAAAAAAAAAATTGATTATACAATTAATAAGGGTAGCCTTTGTTGAATAATGGTTAATGGAGTAAAGAAAATAACTATACAAAATCTATTTGATAATCAGCAGCAGCAGAAGCAGAGGCATAATATTGGTCTTCTGAAAGACTTCTAAGATGGAACTGAACCTTGAGCAGCATCAGGCATTGAAAGACATCTCAGGCAGAAGACTACCACCAAGCAACTTAAAGAGGAACTAAAACTCCCAAATGTAGAGGTACCTGACCTGATTGAAAAAAGTGGAGGCATTGTCTGAACAGAACAAGAACCATCTAACGAGGTCACAATAACAAGGTCGCGTAGTCATTCTTTATGCAGGGAATGCGTTCTATCTTTTGCCAATCTCCTTTTCCTTTCAAGAGCCTTTTGGACAACATAGGACATTTCCAAATTTCAAAAAAAGAAAGTGAATCTGGGAGACCGCTTTCTGGCAAGGACAAGAGCTTGTGGCACTCTCTGATCTCTAGCTTTTCGAGTGATGTAAGAAGTAGAACTCCCTCGGATATGCTTCTTAGATCAGGAAGTTCGCTGATGCACAGAGAAGTTAGAGTAGTGGGCAAAAGCCAGTCTCCTGGAAAGGATAGCAGACCTCTACATCCACGAACGCTGAAATTCCTAAGAGATGTGAACCTAAGCAACTCCACACTAATGCAATGCACGAGTTTCTCACAGCTTGATATTCTAAGTGATTCTAGCTTGACAGGCAGACCACCTTCTGGTAAGGCCACTATACCAGGACAGCTCTTTATGTATAGTTCTTGAAGGGATGATACATACTGTATCTGATTAGGCAAGGATTTAAGATTGTCACAATTTTCAATCCAAAGAGATGTAAGATTGGTTGGCAAGCCTTCTCCAGGGAAGGCCACCAAACATGGACAATCACATATGCGCAGTTCTTGAAGAGAAGTCAGGTAGTGCAATCCTTCAGGTAAGGACTTGAGTTTCTCACATTCATTGATTATCAACGAGTTTAAGTTGGTGGTGGGCAGATCTCCACCTGAAAACTGCTCAAGACCTGGAAATATATCAATTTGAAAGAGATCAAGCACTCAAAATAATGCGTTCCAAGAAAAAGGAAATTTAGAAGTTATATTAATTTACTTCTTAGTTTTGATAATTATGATTTCTATATATTATGTAACTTCCTAATTATGAAATAGTTTCAGTTTGGAAGGCCTCTGTGTCTATTGTTTTCTCTTCTCTCCTCCTTTCCTCCCTGCTGCTACAGTATCTTGGATACCGTTCACAGCTTTGAAAACAGCATCTAGTTCTTTTCTTTTCTCACTCTATCCAAACTCAAATTCAAACTACTAACCATAATCTCCCTTCTTAATTCTCATTTGCATGATATTTTCCCATCATAAGAGCATTAGTAGGCTGATTGCTTAATCTATTTTACATCACAAAGATTGTTAAAGAATGACACTGAACTTCATTTGCTTAATGTTCTGCATTCTCACAAAATACGTAAGAATGATTTTGAACTTCACTTCAAGCATCTTAAAGTAAAATAATTATAAATAAATTTTAATTAAATTAATAAAAAATGGTTTCATGATGGCAAGGGATGTACCTCCAACAAATGATTCAAGAGAAGAGCAGCCACCAATGCACAAATATTGAAGATGAGCACTATCATGCAAAAGTCTTCCAGGAAGATAGCTAAGCCCTTGCCATTCTTCAATTGTAAGATGTGTAAGCATGGTTGGCAACCCCATCTCTGGGAGTGACAATATACTGGGGCAACCCTCAATTTTCAGTGAGGTGAGACATGACATACCATACAGGTCACATGGCAAATTCTGTAATACTGGGCACCTGAAAATCTGCAACTTCTGAAGAGAAGTGAGGTTCTGAAATCCAGTTTGGTTGGATAAAGATGTAATGTCACCACAACCACCAAGAGCTAAATCTTCAACTGATGTTAAGTGTTGAAAAAACCCTTCTGGTAGACATGCCAGCTTTGAAACCTTACTGATATGCAGGGACAACAGAGAAGTGAAGGTATTAACACTCAACAACAACACTTTATTGCATCCCTTTAATTCCAACTTCTGGAGAGTGGTTAGACTTGGAGGAGGAGAAGCCAGCTCTGCACACTCAAAAATCACAAGTCTTGTCAGGGATATGCAGTCATTGGGTAATTCTTGCCTCAGTTTTGGACACCTCCTCAAGTAAAGCTCTTGGAGGCAAGAAAAAACTCCACCTTCATTTTTTGCAGGAGGATACCATTCTTCCCACTCCAACATATTCTCAAATGATAGAGTCTCAAGTGAGTGAAAAGGATTCATTCCATCGCCATAAAATTCAGGACCAACAGTCTTGACTCCACTCATTCCTACAATGCTCAAGTTTCTGAGAGAAGGCAGGTTTCCAAGTGGAGGTAAAGATACACAATTTTCAAGATTGCTCAAACTTAGAAACACCATATGAACAAATGAAGGATCCCCTAGCCATTTTGGAAACATTGAACAAGCACAGTTCCTAATGGTGAGGCTTTTCAACTGTTCATGAGGTTGCAGCTTGTCAATTACAACAGTTTCAATTGTTTCATTTTTCAAACCATCAGCTTTTGATCTCCATTCCAATAATAAAGCATCAACAAAATTTTTATTCTTTAGATTAGCCTCCATAACATCCCTCACATGAACCACATTCTCTAATCCCAAAATAGAAAGAGTCCCCTGCAGGAAAGAAAGTTCCCTCAATTCTCGTATTGCTGAACCAGAATTTTCTCCCACAATAAAAGTTGGCAACTTTCGCAGATTTTTCAATCTACTCATTTGCATTGGCATCTTTATCAATGCACTTCCACTAACATCAAAATGGCGCATGTTAATCCATGTCCCAATGTTTTCAGACAACTTGATAAGACAATGGCAATGGCATAATATCAGTGTTTGTAAGTTATACAGAGCACTAGTAGATCTTGGCAGCTCTCTGATTCCAGTGTAAGAGAGGTCCAGGTAACGCAGATATTTCAAATCACCAATGGAATCAGGCAACTCACTTATGGAATAGTGACTCAAAGAAAGTGCACGCAAGGATTTTAGCATTGGTAACAAAATTTGAGGAACATGACTAGTTAAATGACAGACTTCAACATTACGTGGGAGGCCTAATGGTAAGAAGGTTCGTAAAGATTTAACATCATTGAGGACCAAAAATTTTGCAATGGGATCATACTCACCACGGATATATGACATATGTCGAGTCTTTTGGGAAATTTCATATGGCTTATCTTCTGCTATCCTAGAACAAAATTCCCCAGATACAAATTGGGCTAAATCACTGATAAGGTCATGCATGACAAAAAGTTGACTATCGCTGCTTGATTTTTGGAAAAAAGATCTAGATACTAAGTCATGAAAATATTCATCGCCCACAT
Organism: Vernicia montana; assembly: GCA_949750685.1. Lineage (NCBI taxonomy): Eukaryota > Viridiplantae > Streptophyta > Magnoliopsida > Malpighiales > Euphorbiaceae > Vernicia > Vernicia montana. The sequence goes on along the minus strand of CATKHJ010265818.1, from coordinate 2,075 downwards.
CTTCCAATGTCTTCTGTCTTCTTGGCTGCCGGACCAGACCTTCTGCCATCCATAATAGGACTAGCTTTTCTTTATCAAATTCAAAACCTTTAGGGAATATCGAACAATAAGCAAAGCATTGTTTTAAATGTGCAGGAAGATGATGGTAGCTCAATTTCAAGGAAGGAAGAATGTCACTCTTCTCAGTTGGTAAATCCCATATCTCACTGTTTAATATATCTTCCCATTCTGCAACACTAACTTTAGATCTCACAAGACCTGCAAGCGTCTTTGCTGCTAATGGCAATCCATTACACTTTTTCACTATGTCTTGGCCTATTAGTTCTAAGTTGGGGCGCACACTTGAATTTCCATTTTCAAAGGCATGTTTTACAAATAACAACCAGCAATCCTCAAATGATAACTGCCCCAGATGATGAGCAGGAACAGTTTGCATAATCAATGCAACACCCTGATTGCGTGTAGTTACAATGACTTTGCTTCCACGTTTTCCAGCTCTAAAAGGACTCCGTAAAACCTCCCAATCATTGTAGTTCTCATTCCAAACATCATCTAACACAAGTAAAAATTTCATTCCAGTCAAGCTCTCTTTTAGTCCAACTTGAAGCAAATTTAGGTCCTTGAAATCACTAATAGACAACGTGACTGACTCAAAAATTGTTTTTGTCACCCTAAAAACATCAAATTCTTCTGATACACAAGCCCATGACTTCACATCAAAACATTCCCTAACTCTATCATCATTGTACACAAGTTGAGCAAGAGTTGTCTTGCCAACTCCACCCATACCAACTATAGCTATTACACAAACCTCATCGCTACATTGCTCATCACTTAGCAACAAATTAATTAGTGTCTCCTTATGACTATCCCTACCAAAAACACACAATTCGTTGACTAAGGAAGTAGTGGGTAATCTTTGTGATGGTTTCCCTTGAGTCCCCTCTTTCAAACCAAGTACCTCTTTTTGTTTAGCAATATACTCTAATTTGTCAGTGATCTCCTCCATCCTGGATTTTAACCCTTCATTGAATGGATTAAAAGAAGTAGAGATAATGTTCCATACCTGATTTGAGTTGCTTTTAATCTCAGCTTCCAGCTTGCATCGTAAAGCTTCTGTAGCAATCTCATCCACCAGGTCCTCTGCATGGTAAACTGCATCTTTAACTTCACTTAACCACTCTTTTACAGCTGGATTTGTTATTTGTTTCTCTTCTGCGTCATTCAGAACTGCATTAATTGTTGGCAATATTATCTTTAACTTCTTTAGTATCTTGTCATCAAGTTTCCAGCCATGAATTAATTCTATCACCTCACGAGAAGCCAACCTATCAAACAGAACATTAAGAAATGCAGCAAGGAAAGCGTCTGCCATTTGCCAAGTCAAAAATTAGAGGAAACCAGAAAGGAAAGAAGACATCACATAACCAAGAATCAAAATTCAATAATGTTAGGGATATCAAAGTGTGAATGGGGTTAACACATTGGAAAGAGATAAATTAGTGAGGGATTGATTTGTGTTAATTTTATTGTGTTTAAATTATATTTTTTGTTATAGATAATTATTATATGTGGATATTACTTAAACATCATTGAGTATATATTTTAGAGAGATTATAGTATAGGGTTATTTCAGTATATTGTATACACTAAACTCTAGCTATTCCTCTATATAAGAGAAGCTAGAGTTAATCTAATAATAAGAGTTTGGAGCCCCTTTTACTCTCTACATATTTTCTCTCTCTCTCTCTTTACTTTATTACTTTATATCTCTCCTTATTGTCTTTAATATACTGAGCTAATAAGCCGATTTACAACACGTTATCAGCACGAATTCGTTCTACTGCTTTCTCTGAGTTTTCGTACGTGATTATATTCATGCTAATTATTAGTGTTCATGCAAGGTACGTAATTATATATATGTGGATAATCAATCTTTATGGAGAGAGAATTTTTTTTATGGAGATATTATTATTCGATATTGTTATTTAATTTTAATTAATTAAATATAGTTCCTGAAGAACTTGTACTCTAAAATTCTTGTAGAATTAAAATAAATTAATACAGTTCCTGAA
>CATKHJ010265814.1:0-15982 GCA_949750685.1 Vernicia montana | reverse complement strand
TGATGACTCAAACTTTAATTAATTAAAATGATTAATTAATTAAAATGATTAATTAAAAAGATTAATTAACCATTTGAGTGAAAACTTTAATTTTAAAAAAAGGATTAATTAATTAATTAAAATTAATTTTTAATTAATTAATTGAGAGTTGGTGGAAGATTAAAAAAAGATTAATTAATTAAAATTAATTTTTAATTAATTAATTAATTGAGAATTGGTGGGAATTTTAAAAAGAATTAATTAGTTAATTAAAATTAATTTTTAATTAACTAATTAATTAATTAAAAAGAGAGTAAAACTAATTAGAAAGAGAAAAAAAACAAATTGGAAGATTTACAAAATATTTTTTTGGTGTGATTTGAAGTGAAGGGAATGGGCCTATTTATAGGAAAAGTGAGGGTGAAAAAAAAGACCAAAAGGGTATAAAAAAAAAGAAAAAGAGAGGGGTAATTTCGGAATGGCACAAAAAGGGACGGAGCCGCGAAGACAAGCTGCGGAGCCTGCGATGCTCAGCGAAGCCTCTGCGCGGAAGCCGCTCGGAGGCTCTGCGATGCCTGCAGAAGTCGCACGCCTCTGCCCGGCTCCGCGAGGCTGTAGGCTTTGGCGCGCCTTTCGAAGCTTTTCGGGTCAGTTTTTGAAGGTTCTGGGTCAGTTTCTGGAGTATTCTGAGGTCTGAAAAATTACCGGTCAGTGTCGTTGGATCCAAAATTAATTATCAGACATTTTGGCAGTCAGTTTAGAGGAAATTGAGTCATTTTTTTTAAAAGACTGTATGGTACAGAAAGTCTGGTCGGGGTCGGGAAAGTGATATCGGTCTGTGTTGGAGAGAAATAAATCGTTTACCTTTCGGGGGCGCTGCCCCCTTTACCCCTGCCCGCTAACCGGCTAGCGGGACCGCCGTACCGGCTCTGCGTAGCGCACGAAAATTATCAAGTGTCAAGTTGCAGCATCTTAAGGGTGCAAAATTGAGGATTCACATCTCCCTATTGAAGTGTTCTACATATTTCCTAAGACTTTTTCCCTCTCTCTGGACGATGGTCAGCAGGTCAATTAATATATTTTTAAGGGTAATAGAGGCAATGAATCAGGCTTGGAAGAGGGTGGAGAGTTGGGCAAAGGACGTGACAAACTTTGGGGGTAAGGTCTGATACCAGTCTTGAGCCAGTCATTTTAGTGTAGTAGGAAAAAGTTTATATAAAACATGATCTAAGTGAGTTTGAGCATTAATCATGGTTCAGAATTTACGGATATGACTTTTAAGGCAGGTAGTTCCCTCATAGGATTCCATATGGGTGGAGATTCTGAATTTGGAGGGATAATTTGCCATAATAATGTTATTACGGAGGGGAGAATCTGTCCTCCGTAGGGTGAAGTCCATCTCATTCACCCTGATCCCTATCTTTGTCATGACCGCCCGAACCTTCCTTTTTAGTTTTTCTGGGTCTTGTTCTTGCTCTCCATCCGACCAAGGTTCGGTATTTGTGTTTCCATGGTTTGCTTGAGTAACTCCATTCAAAGGATCAAGTTGATCTATTGTTGGGGCTGCTGTTTGGGACTGCTGAGTTATTGATTGTTTTAGCTCTTTTTAACTAAGCTGTGAAGTCTGTGAAGATAGTCAAAAGGCTTTGCATGGTGGCTTGCGCTGTGATCGGGTCGATTAAATTTATGGGGTCATTAATGTTGGGTAAGGCAGGTCAGCCCTAATGGTTAGCCTGGGGATTTTCTTCATTGTTAGGAAGGTCAGAGAACAATTTGAGGTCTAAGCCGTCGTCACCGAATTATGGATCCATTAATGTTGTTGGGAAATCTAGATTGAATCCTTAAGGTAGTATTCCATGCTCACCGCATCAAATGATGTGCTCAGAAAGTATTCCGATCTCTGGCACACATATAGGTGATCTTTCATACTTGCAAGATAACAGGTTAGAGGATCCAGGCGATGTGACTGAGAGCCATTCCGATGCTTAAGTAAAAAAAGATGAAGATTAGTAAGCTTTTAGTCAATGAAAAGTATTTAGAATTGCGTTATCAGTGTAATAGAGAGAATGATACTATTTATAGTGATATGTCTAAGGTGTCGAGTCCTCCATAGAATTGGATTATTTTCTTTTAGTATTGTATGTAGAGATGGATTCTAATTTTATAATTAGATATGGACTATTTGGGCGAGCTAAGATGATTGGTTTATATTCATATGTAACAATTATTATTATTTTTTTATCTTCAAATAATAAATTAAGTCAATTAAGTGTAACTTAAAAAAAAAATCATCATTTACATAACTACAATTCGTTTTCTACAATTTTTTTTTAATTAATAATAATAATAACCCCCAACAAATTTAGACAAGAATATTTTCTATCCTAAAAAAAATAAAAAAAAAATTATACGTTGTTGTTCTTGTACCAGGGACACATGATTCAATTTTGAAAAGTCAAAGCGGGACCCATGAAACGTAAAAACTGATACATGGCGAGATTCTATTGGACCTAATGAAACGCATATTCTTCCTGATTAATGACAAAAGCTAAAAAAAAAACAGTTAAAAACGAAACCGATATAAACTGCGGTTTTCTAATAATAATAATATCCTTGAGGGTGTTTAGTATACTGCAGTTTTTTATTTTAAATTTTAAAAAATTAAGTATTAAATTTTTTTTATATTTATTCAGAAACATTTTGAATATAAAAAATAAAAAATTATAATTTTCAAAATTTAAATGATACCAAACGTGTCGTAAAAAGTTTTAGTGAGTGAGTTTCCATTAAATTATCTTAACAGTCCATTTAGTTCACAGATTCGTAATTTATAGAATTAATTTAAATCATAAACTTAGTTAAATTATAGGATTACTTATCTTAAACTTTGTTTGGTACAAAAATCTTAATCTATAGTATTAAATAATTTTACTTTTATAATCCTATATTTGGTAAGATATATTAATAAATGGAACAAAAAGTAAGACTATTTTAAAAAATAAAGTGTCATAAATGATGAGATTAGTAATCTCACTAAGTAGGGTTTACCAAGATTTTAAATAACGGCCGATACCCGATACTTTATTTGGACGTTACACATATAATAATAAAAATTAGTCATGAATCGATATTGAATCACTCGATACACATTGATACAACCGTTATTTAGCTTTACCGGCGGGACGTATCAATACAAAATAATTATTATTATTATATTTTTAAATTTTTTTTAATATAAATTATGAATATATTATTAAAAAAACTATTATTTTATATTTTTCATATTTTATTAGTGTAAATTATTGGTATATTGTTATTTACATTATTTATATAAGAGTCTTTTTTTTTTTTAATATATTTAGAACATTATTGATGTCTTTTCATCTAGAGTAAACAACCAAAATACAAATGAGTTCAATAATGGGCAAAATAATCAAGATCTTCCACAACATTTTTTTTGGTGGTGATTAGTTAATCTTGTGGTCTATTTTTTTTTTTTTTTTCATATTACCTTATTTTATTTAGAATAGGGAGGGTTTTTTTTTATCACCTTATTTATCTTGAATAACGAGATTTTTTTCCTTATGAATTAATAAAATAATATTGAAATTTTTAAGTGAAGATAATATTATATTAGAAATTTATGTAACTTAATTATTGTTATTATGGATTATTCATAAATATGTTATGCAATTTGAACTTTTATAGTATAAAACATGTTTATTCAAATGTTTATTAATTGAATTTATTATATTTTGGACGTTACAATCTGTATCTTGTTGATTTGGATTAGTTTGCTAATCATTTTTAAAAATTCACGGTAACGATAACCGATTTAGTTCGATTCAGTCTAATTCCATTACACTAATTTCGATATTGATACAATACGTAAAACCGTTATTTAAAATCTTAGGGCTTACTAAAGATACGAGGAAACTAGATTTTAGATAACACCTATTTCATGTATTAGTTAAACTTTTGAAATTATTAAGTCTAACCTGAATCATATATACTAAATATAATGTTATTTACTAATATAATTTAATTAAGTAATACTGTGTACCATATGTATGTTATACTTACCCATCTCATCTTACCTTAGCTTTGCACCAACGTTACCAAACCTAAGCCAAAGAGACAGCTTCGTATAAACCGAACCTCAATTTCCTCTCTATTTCTCAATTTTTATTTATATATATAACTACTCAATTTTGTTTTTAATCATTTCAAAGAAAACAAACAAAAGCGAAGACGAAAACTAGAGAGACGAAGCTTAGACTTTTCCAAGACAGCTCAATTTACCCAGAATCCAGAAAGCGTGTTTTTTTTCTTGTTTCGCATTTCTAGGTACTTTTTCGATTTGCTTCTTGTCAATCTTTCAAGGTTTAATTTTGTTTAATTGTTATTTTGTTGTGATTTGATTATTGATCATCAATTCTTTTTAGGGTTTTGTTTCGATGATTGAATTGAATGGAAATGACATTTTTAAGGTTCTTGATTTTGGGTTAGATTGGGGATTTTGTGAAGTGTTTTTTTTTGCTTGGCTGCTGGGAAATTGAAGGGAAATGGCTCGATAGATTAGAATAAATTAAAGGGTATTTTTCCTTCTGCTGTTTGTTATGTTGGAAGTTGAGAATTTTTTCCTGGGAGAAATGGAAGTATGTGGGCTTAATAAACTGAGTGGACCTTTATTTGGTATTTTTAAGATTTTTATTTTCGATTAGAGTTTTCCAGCATTTTCTTAGCTTCCAAACAGGTGGATGAAATGTGTTGACTTCTGAAAATTTGCTTGTTTATTTGGTTTTGTTGACCTTCTTATAGTCATTCAGGTTTATGTTTGCATAACGGAGGAAATGGGCTTTGTAATCCATAATTAGAGAAATTAAAGAAATATGTATGAAATTCTGAGCAATTATATATTACACATGATTTGCTTAGTAGACCAAGGATAAGAGAGTAAAATGTAAACTTGAATGTCTAGTATTTAGTTAATCGAAGTGATGTCATTTATAAGATAAAGAGAGACTTTGAGGTTTTCTAATGCAAAGTATCAGCAACTAATTGCAATTTTCACCTTTTAATCTGAGCAATTATAACCCTACATTTAATTTTTTAGAGCTCATAACGTTACTTGCATGTTCCAGTGCATTTCACTTAAACATGCTTTCTTGATGTTTGGACTTTAGTAGGGTAACTTTTCTGATTTGGTGTTTCAGGATTTTTCAATCAAATATCAAATACCAATGAGTGAACACCTGGTTTTGTGTGCTGATCGTCTCATAACGGCTGAAAGTTTGCAGTCGATGCAAGGAGAGAAGGAACCAGGGTCTTCAGGGGAGTGTTCATCATCTCATACTGCTAATGAACCCACTTGTGTAATTGGTGTTGAGGGAGTGGGGGAACATGCTGTATCTGGAGAAGAAGAACCACTTATTCAAACAATGGAATGTCGCATTTGCCAGGAGGAGGATACCATTAATAATTTGGAGGCCCCCTGTGCTTGTAGTGGCAGCTTGAAGGTATTAATATTTTTTATAACCTTGTCCTCTGTAAATGAAATGTTGGAATATGAAGGGACTACTGTTCTCCTCCCCCTTCTTTGCTTTCAATACTTTTGTATTTGCATGTGTTTTAAGCAAAATATTCCATCTTTCATTGTAGAGCATGTTATTTCTTCTTGTATTTCTGTGTCAAACTGTCAATGTTATTTTGTTTAAAAATAGAGCTTACACATGCACACATGGAGACAAATGTTTTCAGATATGAATTAGTTCTTATTTTAGCCATACTTAACAAATTATACTGGCATGAAACACTATCATCTCCTGTAGGTAAAAGCTTGATATGTTTTCTCCTCTTCTTATCATTGATTAATAATCAAGGCTGACAATTTTTCTTTTCCAGTTTGCCCACAGGAAATGTGTTCAACGATGGTGTAATGAGAAAGGAGATATAACTTGTGAGATATGTCATCAGGTAACAAGTTCTTGCATTCAGCATCCTCAATTCTATGCTCATGTTTGTTTACCATGGTTGTAATACTGTAGCTTTAGTAATTGTATCTTAAGCAGAATTTGGCATTAACAGTGTAATTACACTAGTACCCATATGAAAATGGGATACATAATGCCATAAATTCATAGTTACTTATTGCATGTAAACATGAATTAGTTGTGATTACGGGATGATGACTGGATTCATGCACTGATTTCTGTGAAAATGTCTTTCTCATTAACAGCCTTACCAATCTGGTTATACTGCCCCACCACCTCCTCCTCCATTAGAAGATACAACTATTGATATCAGGTAAGTCCAAATTAATATACTTGGTTCCTGATTTTATGATATTATCAGATAATTATTTTGATTTGGTTTTAAATTGCTCTAGTAGTACACATGATTATTACCTTATATGTAATGAAGCCCTTCAACATTTTCCAATTCACCATGTTTGGACACTAATATGCATGTTATTCCCTTGATCCCTGTGTATGTTCACACATAATTTTTTAGTTCATTCTTGGGAGAAACTAAGTTTGCTTATGACTCTTAGCTTTTCAACTTTCAGTCTTTTTGTGAATCAGTTTTGAGAATGCTGCAATCTGCAGGATAAATATTGTATGCAAATTGTCATTTGGTTTTGGAAATGTGACCATTTCATTTCTCAATCTTTTTCCACAGTGATGGTTGGACTATTGCTGGCTCTCCCTTGGATTTGCGTGATCCTCGAATTTTGGCTATGGCAGCAGCAGAACGTCACTTTTTGGCGGCTGATTATGATGAGTATGCTGATTCTAGTGCTAGTGGAGCAGCGTTCTGTCGTTCTGCAGCCCTAATTGTAAGCAAATGATTCTTTGATAATATTACAGCATGTCGGAACAACACAATCTTGGTGGCTCCTATTATTATTATTGAAACTATCCTTTGTCCATTTTCTTCATAGTGATGGATAAGAAATTATGATTTCATCTGCACGAGTCATTTAAATCAACATTAAAACATAGTTTTAAAATTATGTAGCATTGTAGTTTTGATCATGTGTGCTTTAATTCTTTGCAGTTAATGGCCCTTCTACTTTTGAGGCATGCTATGTCCCTCAGTGGAGATGGGGATGAAGATGCTTCTACATTTTTCTCTGTAAGGCAAATGTTAAGTTTCCATCTTTATTTTGCAAAGGTACATTGTTGCGGTGCTAATCAAAATTGTTTATATTTGACAGCTTTTCCTGATACGGGCTGCCGGTTTTCTTCTCCCATGCTACATCATGGCCTGGGCCATCAGTATATTGCAGCAACGAAGACAGAGACAGGTTGGTATTCTGCTTCACCTTTTGTATTTTATCCTCTCTAATTTGGTCCCCTTGTCCCCTCTCTCTCATATTTTCTTTCAATCGTTTGGAGTTTTGCTAGAATGCTGAAGTCTTCATCTTCTCTAAATATATAATTTGATTTCTTTATATTTCTATTTGTATTCAATCAGGAAGCAGCAGCGCTTGCAGCTTCTGAGGTTGCATTCATGCTGCAGGCAGGGCAACGACGGAGCTTGCAAGTCACAATAGAACCTGGACCAGCCGTAACTCCCCAGCAAGCCGCAACTCCACACCAAGAACCACTTCAGTGATGAAATGGATACACGATTAATTGTCTTGGTCATGCTGGCTGTATTCCCTAATTTGGTTATATTTAAACTCCATTGCACACTTTAAGTGTAGCCTTTTGATTCATGTTTGTACATAAATCTTTGATCACACAGCCAGTTTTGTGCTGCTTGAGAATCTTGTATGTGGTAGAGTTATTGCCTGAAGATATTCTCCAATTTCTTCGTTAATTTGGCGTGATTCGTGGTGTATGCACTAAGATGTATTTGTTTATCCATGTTGTATACAGATACAAGCAGTTTTCTGAATACAGGTAAATGTTCTTTTTTGTAGAGACACACTCTAATCTAGTCTTTTTTTTTTTAATCATATCTAAGCCAATATATAGTCTAGGACATATAAACTCCAATACTTGATTGCGTTTTGTACTAACAAAATCAAACTCTAAGCATGCGAACAAGTGCTACATTCGATCATGGACTTATTGGAATGGGAAATAATATGGATAGCACTCATCATCCTGTCAACAAAATTCCAATTTGAGACTCTGAATGGAGATTTTATGCCTTTAATTGAGTTGTCCCTTTGAAGTTGAAAACATGATTATCTATAATATTGTAAGCGAAGAAAAGATGAGAGCAGTAAAAACATGATTATATATTATATCATTACATTATGTCCTTTTCTTTTTCTTTTTCTTTTTTATTGAAATAAATTATTCAATTTAGGGTTAAATTTGCAATGCCGTTTGGAAACAAGTCTGAGGGTGTATTTGAAATTAAAGTTAAAAAAACGTTTTTAATTTTTTTTTTATTTAATTGATTGATTTTTATTATTTTTTATAAATTGCATTTTCAAACTTGTCTAGGAGAAAAAATAGTTTTAAAAATAATATAAATTTTTTTTTATTGAAAAGCGCTTTTGAAAAACTTAACCTCAAATAAGATCTCAACAGAAATAGTTTTTTCCTTTAATAACTCTCACCAAATTGGTGGTGATAACTCTTTATGGTTTTGTTTGGGAGATTCGAACATGAAATTTTCTATTTTTCACACTCTTAAAAAAAAAAATGAAAAGACCAATCATATCACACTTAATTGGCTTGAATTAAATTTATTGATAATACAAAGCAAGTAAATTAATATTTACAAACCATTCAACCTTCTTTTTATTTATTTTTTCACTATTTGAGACTTTTGTTCTCTCTATTACTTATTTTTAAAAAAAGATTCGACACATAATGTAATTGTAAATAATACATTTTTCTTTTTCTAATTGGAATATATGGGAGATTGTATAAGATACATTATTTTCCTATATATTGATTTATATTAAATAACTTTTTCATATATCCATGTCGAAATTTTTAGATTTTGATGAATTAAATTGCAATTTTAAATTTTTTTTAAAAAAAATGTATATTATTGTTAGCATGTCAAATATTTGCTTGGTAAATGCTTATAGATTTTTGAAAGAGAGGTGAGATAAGTAATACACATGGAAGACGAAGCAAAGCAAAAATAAGGTACGAATTAATGTTCAAATGGTGACAGTGAATGGTGATTTTCGAAAGCAACTACTCATTTGATAATTTCTTTTCTTTTTATTTCTTTTTTAACTTTAATAATGGAAGAGAGAGCTGTTATGTCATTAGCCTACTATCTAGGCTTTGTGCATCACCACTCTAATATGTAAATTTTTGTTAAAAATATTTAAACTGTGAATTTTTAATAAGTGTTTTAATAGCACGAAACTTCTCATATTAATAATCATGTCATGAATTTATAAAATTAAAAAAGGGTTATAATTACATTTTTGAAATATAGTTTTCTTATTAATTCAAAAGATAATTCTAAATGACGTAATTCTGTCTGACACAATAAGAATAATTATGTAATTTTTTAACACAATTTATGATATAAAATAAAAGTAATTATTGTTTATTTATTTTTTAGTGTATGATATGTTTAAATTATATTGATTTGCGTCAATTTTTTTTTATATACAATTTGTGTTATCTAGCATTTTTGTAATTCAAATTGTAAAAGATAAATACAGTCTTTATAGATAAACGAGCAAAACATGAATAAAAAGTTGGAGAGAGAGAGAGAGAGAGAGAGAGGAGAATAGCACACCCCACACACCAAGAATGGCAAAAAAAAAATGGAGAAGCATAATGGGGATGGTGTTTTATTTGAAACTTTGAATAGAGAGGGTTAGGGTTGGGCAATCCAAAGATAGAGCAAAGAAAAGCATAAAGGAAACCCAATTAGCACAAGGAACCAAGACTCTTGTTGCTGATTTTAGTTGCATGGAGAGAAGAGCTTGGAATTCTAAAGTTAGTTAATTTATTTTATTGCATAAAGCAAGTGCTTGGAGAGGTTACTATTCGCCCTCCCTCCCTTCCCTCCCAACATCTCTACTTTTAATATGAGCTTTCTTCTTATGTACTGTAGTATTCTATTTACATGTGGCACCTCAGCTGTCTCATCTATGGCTTGCTTTTTCCAGCTTAGCTAGCTCTTTGTTTCTTGTCTTGTGCACATCAAATGCAAGAAGCCAAATAGTTAATTTTCAGTTTAAAACAAAAGTATTGAAGTATGATATGATTAATTCTCCTAATATAGTAGTCATTATTAAATATTTAATATTATTCACAAGTCATTTTTGTCGATGCCCATCTCCAAGTTAAGAATTTAAACAAATTTGGGTTAATAATTGTCTAGGAAACCCAATTTGAGCTTATATATTCATGTTTGGCCAAGAGACTTGAAAGTTAGCCATTAGTTAATGCATGACAAGGTTGCAACTTGCAAGGACATGTCAGCTTGGTCGGATGATGTGGCAAGTCGGCTAAGAGTTGAATAGGCAAAACATTGGTCTTGGTTTGGTAAAAAAGAGCAAGGCAAATGATAGGGAAATGTGGGGAAACTAAAATGAAAAGATACTTATCTTCCCAAGGATATTGTTCCAATTACAACTTTTTGTTCAAACCTGTCAGAGTCTTCTAAAACAGCCTTATATCTAATGTTGTTGTTTTTGCTTCTATAGCAGGCTTATGATTGAATTGAATCTATAAGCTTCCCTACATGCTCTGGGCCCCCCCTTATATATGCTTTTATACTTCTTTTTTTTAAGCCTTCCAAATCCAAATCCCATAAAAGGAAATTAATCACAGGCTTATATTTCTACACATATAAAGCCTCAGGAGATAGAGGAGAGACTTCAGTCTAAAACACACTACTCATTCTCTAATCATTTCTGCAAACAAATATACCTTTGTCTCATTTGTTTTCTGCAGAATACTTACAAACATGGGCTTTTTACTTCATAAGGGGATTTTTCTTCTTCTTATTCTTTGTATTGGTTACTTAGCTCTTCAACCCCAGAAGGTTTCTAGCCTTACAACCAAAGATCTTGCTCTGAGATTGAAGCAAGAGTTATTACCATTTGCTAGAAATTCGCGTATGTTAACGAATGTTGCTTTGGAGGATTTGCAAACACTGGCAAGCTCTGCGCCTGCGCCTTCTATGGTTTTTGATCCTAATCAATCTAATAAAAGAACAGTTCGAAAAGGATCGGATCCTATCCACAACAGATGTTGACAGACTGAAGCTGTTCTGCATGCAAATACAGAGTTTTTCCAGCAAAGGAGGTGATGGCTTGAGGCTATAACTGATGCAGAAGAGAAATATGCTCTCCTCAGCTGTTTCTCAATTTGAGTTTGTTGGATTTCTGATATTTTTATTTGTTCTAGTCAAAGGTTTTTTCTTTTTTTTAAATTTTGGTTGAGCTGAAGAATTGCCGCTAAAGCTCCTCTGTGAGCCAGCATCCTCTCTATATTGCGTAGACTTAGGTCCTTAACCATAGCTGAATACATTAAAGACGATGATGCTAGCTCTCCTACACAAAATATAGTGCTTTTCCTAATTATTGTATTTTACAATGATATACTTGCATGAAATTTTTAATTTTTTATATAGCTATTCAAGTTTCTCTTTGGTAAGAACAAGGCTCAATAACTGTATCATCAGAATGTTCTTTACAGAATTCTATAAAGATGATTGTCATGTGATGAGAAGAATTAATTATATACAAACAAAATCAACAGTGAAAATGACTGTAGACAGTAAATGTCATAAATTAATCTTCTAAGAGAAAACTAAAGGCTTTGTACCTTGTCATAAAACCTGCAGCCCATCAAAAAATTCATCTTTGTCTATGCATGTAAGAACAAGAAATAGGTTTTCCAGTGGCTGTTTGTCATTTGAATCACTGAATCTCAGATCTGTGATATCTATTCTTCTTGTGAAGTGTGAATTGCACTGAAGATATTTTCCGTGATACTGCCTTCCAAATCATATCAACAGCATCACTAGGCTGGGATGGGTACTGGTATTCAAAATGTGGTGCAATTTCCTTTAATCTTTCCCACATCATGGTCCACTTGTCTCGCTTGATACTTCGAAGAAGATTCAGTAGGTATCCTTTTTTAAGAGCATCGGATGCACGCGCAAATACACTGAATTCTGAGTAGTCTAAGACATCTTCGAATGGCAGCTCAATCTCATCACTTATTATAACAGGAATACAATGACTCACAATGGCATCAAAGAGGCGATTTGAGGAAGGGGTATCGCCAGCAATATTCAGGCAGAACTTGGATGAGGCCATCCCTTTGCCTGCCATGTTGACCCCATTCCCTTGAACAGTTCCAAATGTAAAGTGTACATCTTTTTCATCTTTTAAAAGGTAATATAGTTCTTGGCGAATGACTCCTCCCTGAAATAAAAGGAAATCATTGACATGGTAATATACAAGACTTTCCATATACATAAATACTGAAATTGAATTCAAGAAAATCTGAAAATAGTAGAGAAAATAGGGGAAAACCAATTTTCAATTATTATTAGAAAGCAAAGATGAAAATTTAGGTAGCATTGCAAACCTCTATTAGAAAAAACTATGACATCTTTGTTGTATGGCATAATATGTAACAACAACATTTTATTGTGATTTTAGAATTCAACATTTACTATCAGTGGTATCAACTTCCAATTTATTGTTCTGACTTGGCCATCATCCCATCTGGAATGACACAAATTTATGCTTCCAAATGCCCATAGAATCTAAATGAAATAGTTTCATCCTCCAGCATTGTTAAGCAACAGGTTTTGTAATGGTTCCAGAACACAAAATAATTGACTAATTACCAACTGTTAATTGGAACTTGAGAATGCAACAACCTAATTCCTCTTTGTGAAGTATAATTGTATATTATGGCTAAGTTGAAGGATCGGGCCAGATAATCTTCAGAATCATATTTGAGTCAATGAGATAATTATGAGTATTTGATCAAGGATACTGTTACATGGCCAATAATTGAAATATTTGGCATTATATTAAGATGTTAATGAGACCAGGGAAGAACATAGAAAAAATGGTGTCCTCCATTGTATTATCATTTGACAAGAGAACATAATCAGAGCAGTTTCCATCATCACCATTTTGAAAGTCAGAATCACCTTGCAAAAACTATATTCCAATAATTTCAGTTCTAATTATTAACCTAGACTTTTTGGTAACAAATTCCAGTTTCATAGCATATTAAAGTCCATATGTAGAATACAGGGTCAATTTAAGATATTTAACAAATCACATGATGAACATTTCAACAGTTCATAATAAAAACAAAAAAGGAAGAGAAACTTACATCCTTCCTATATATTGCTCCTTGGAAAAACATCAATATGGGACGGTCTTCAAACTGAGCTGATTCACCACTCGGAATGGTCCTTACAACATGCTTGTAGGGAGCAATTATATCCTTCCCAAGATTTGCAATTTCAAATGGGTATCTTCCAAAATCTGCAAGCACAAACATGGCAGAGCCCAACATTTTTCTAGCATCTAACATGCTATTTGGATGGTGGGCTACAATCAAATGATTCCTTCCCCCAGATCGCTTCCATTCATCCTGACCAATCAAAAATTGCACCAATCTATTCTGCAACATCTTGTTCACACTAACTTTCTCCTTTCCATTAAGCTTAGAATGTCTATTGTAGCTCAGAGATGAGAAAAATGGCACAAAAATTATATCTGCTTGACTAGAGTTCTCCACTCTAACTGCACTGCAAGGTCTGACCACCTGTGGTGTGTTTGATGCCAGAAGATCAAGGGTCAGCCAGTATTCCATGCTATGCTGTAAGTTCAACCCACCTGGGTATAGTGGGACACCCTTATTAACATTTGGCCATGTTTGATTTGCTTTTCCCTTCCAACCCAATAACCCAAAGTGAAAATCAGGAGGCAAGTCATACATATATACCCTTAAGAGAGCTTGATTTGGATCACAGGTTTTCTTTCTGTGCTCTCCCAAAGATGCCATTTTGGAATTTGGACAATTTACTCCACTTTTCATTGATGATTTAGTATCAATTTGCGATGCCACGGAAGAGAAGGGAATTTTGACTGGTGCACTTTTGACATTGGGTTTCAAGTAAACTGATGAACTATTAACAAGAATTAGCTTGAAAACAGATATGGGTATGAGAGAATTAGTGCCAAACTGAAGAAGAGAAGCGAAGGAAATGATCAAAAGGAACATAGAAATGGGAATCAAGAAGAAGAGAAACCTTGATGGAAGCCTACTT
The DNA here is from genome assembly GCA_949750685.1 of Vernicia montana. Classification (NCBI taxonomy): domain Eukaryota; kingdom Viridiplantae; phylum Streptophyta; class Magnoliopsida; order Malpighiales; family Euphorbiaceae; genus Vernicia; species Vernicia montana. Next base: position 1,750 of record CATKHJ010265814.1, on the reverse strand, counting down.
TTCTCAGACATTAATGAAAATAGAGAAGAAAAAAAAATTTCAATTTAGAAAAATTAGCAGAACTACAAGGAAGGAAAGCAATAAAAGTTGCTTTCCCAAAAAAAAAAAAAAAAAAAAAGGAGATGCGGTAAAGGTTGCTTGTATAGGCCCCCAAGTCAAATGTATCTTATCTTCCAAATGCATTAATGTAGAGGCGTAATCGCTTGAAAAAAAGAGGTCTTAATTCCTACTCAATAACAAGAAGAGCTTTATTTCCACAAAAATGATCATCTCAAAATAAAGGCTAAACCCCAAATTATGCCCTTGAACCCTAAGGGCAAGAACTTTTTAAGTAATCATCTACAACAAATTCAACTACAAACATCAACCACCTTACAATTTCCAACACCCACTAACCATTTTAGAGGGAGAAGAAGAAGAAGAAGAAGAAAAGTTTGCCCTCTGCTTCTGCACTAATTCAATGCTTCTATTTTCTGAACTTGTGACTCACTTATGATTCTCTCAAATTAAAGAAGAAGAAGAAGAAGAAGAAGAAAAGAAAGCTTCTCCTTTTGTTTGAGCAATCAAAGCAAATACTCTTGCAGCAAAACAAGTTGATAAAAGAACACTGGAAACATCATAATTTTCAGTTCACACAAGTGCATTTTCTTATTTATGGACAGCTAAAAACAAAACAAAACAAAACAAAAAAACAGAGAAAGTATAGAATCAAACTTCCATAATCTGGGTATTGAAGAATACATGATTTACTAAACTGGGTCAATGAGAACTTGCAAGAAAGAGTACCTGAGCAACTAGGTTTTCAAGATTCAAAGGCCTGCAAGTACCTTTCCAGTCTGTGCAGTACTCGGTGGGAGGCATGACTGAGAAATACCAAAGTCTTTGATCATCATATATATATTTTTGCCGTTTCTTTTAATTTACTTGTGGGAACTTACCTTAATTATAATTAAAATTAAAATGATATAATAGCCATTTGTTAATAATTATTATATAGTAGTTTTCGAAAAAAAAAATAATAATTATTATATAGTATTGGAATTATATATATATATTCTTTTTTGGCTATTCATGGGGCAAAAGGCTACTTTTGTGAAGCCTTACTATGACTTTTTTTGAATTATTACAATAAATTATTGGATCTTTACTTTAAGAAGCAAGCAACTATGGCTTTCCCTGTTTCCCAGTTAACAAATGGCAATCACATCAAATTAAGAAGCTAATTTCAATCGTCACTAATGTGCTCAGAAATAACTCCGATCTCTAGCACACGTATAGGCGATTTCCAGATCCTGTAAGACAGTAAGTTAGAGGGTCCAGGCGATGTGTCTGGGGGACCACTCCGATGTTTAAGTTAGAAAGGATGGAGATTAATAAGCTTTAACTATAGAAAGTGTTTAGAATTGCGTTACCCGTTTAATGGAGAAAAAAGCTCTATTTATAGTGGAGTGCCCCAAGGTGCCGAATCCTTTTTGGAATCGGATTATTCTTTTTCAATATTGTATATGGAGATGAATTGTAGTTTCATGATCGGATATGGACTGTTTGGGTGAACCTCTGGTTCGTCTAGGGCGATCAGTTTATATTTAGGATGCATCATTGTCCAACTTTTCAACTTAAAAATTTACCCCATTATTTCTCAAACCAACTTCCAATGAAGACAAAAAATCTAAAACCTCTTAGTACATGCATCTATCACTTAAAAATCATCACAAATCATAGCTCAATTCCAACACTTAAGAATTATGTA
>CATKHJ010265554.1:0-18311 GCA_949750685.1 Vernicia montana | reverse complement strand
AGAGTGGTTTTACCGGAGCGGAGTTTCGTTTCGGAAAATGAGATGATTTTTGAAAAAGGGATTTGATTACCCAAACTTTAATTAATTAAAAAGATTAATTAATATGATTAATTAACCACTTGAGTGAAAAATTAAAAAAATGATTAATTAATTAATTAAAATTGATTTTTAATTAATTAATTAATGAAAAGTGGGTGAAAATTAAAAAAAAGATTAATTAATTAATTAAAATTGATTTTTAATTAATTAATTAGTTAATTGATTGAGAGTTTGTGGAAATTTTAAAAGAAGATTAATTAGTTAATTAAAATTAATTTTTAATTAACTAATTAATTAATTAGAGAGAGAGCAAAACTATTTAAAGAGAGAGAGAGAGAAAGCAATTAGAAGATTCACAAATGCTTTGAGATGTGAATTGAAGTGAAATGGGGTAGGCTATTTATAGAAAAAATGAGGGGTGGAAAAAGACCAAAAAGGGTACAAAAAAGTAGAAAAAGGAGGGGCAATTTCGAAATTGCACAAAAAGGGTCGGGGCCGCAAAAACTAGTGGAGGATCCGCGTGCGGGACACGTGGATCCGCACGGTATGCGTGCGGCGTCTGTGAAACGTGCGTGGGGATCCTCGGGCTGTCTGCTCGGACGTGTCAGTACGGTCAGTCCATACTGACACATCTGCCACTGACGCGCGTCAGGCGCGTCATTGGCGGAGCCGCAGGGGGTACCTGCGGCCGTCGCAGGTCTCGAAAAAAGGCTGTCTGGTACAGGAAGCCCGCTCAGGTTTGGAAAAAATATAAGGTTTGATAGAAAAATATTCCAGTCTGCTCTGGTAGGCTTGGAAGAATTTTTGGGACAGTTTGACAGTCTGCTTTGAGAAAAATCCGGTCAGTTTCAGAAAAATACTGTTTGGTACAGTTTGTTTAATTAAGATGAGAAAAGTGATGGCTTGGCTAGAAAAATGTTCTGATCAGTTTTGTAAATTCAGAAATAATTTTTGGGGTGCTAAAATGAGGGTTCACAAGTATATGTGTTGGTTTTACTTAAACTAGACAAGGTGTTGATTTGTTTTTAGAAACATATTATTATGGTTTTGGATATTTTCTGGATGGTTTTATTGTATTAGATGTTGACTATAATCGTGATAATATATGTTTTTCCTTATTTAAATATACTCTTAGTCATAATTATGTGAATATATGGCATGCTAAACTTGGTCACATAGGTCAACATCAAATGAATAGGTTAGCCAAAGAAGGCCTGCTACGTAATATAAACAAGGTAGATATGTCTACTTGTAAACATTACTTAGCTGGAAAAACATCAAGAAAACCATTTGGAAAAGGAACTAGGGCCAATACTCCATTGCAATTAATCCATTCAGACATATGTGGTCCAATGAATGTAAAAGGCAGACATGAGCAATTTATTTCATCACATTTATTGACAATTTCACTCGATATGGTTATATTTATTTGATTTCTCATAAGTTTGAGGCATTAAATTGCTTTAAAAAAAATTGAACTTAGTTGAGAATCAATTAGATAAAAGGCAGACATCGAGAATATCTATCTGATCAATTCAAGGAATTATGTGATGAAAAAGGAATAGATTGTCAGTTGACTATTCCATATACTCCACAACAAGATAGTATTTTGGAAAGAAGAAATATAATTCTTCTTGAAATGGTTAGGTTGATGATAGCACAAGCACAATTACCTATCACCTATTGGGTGATGTTTTATTGACTGCCACTTTTATACTTAACTGTGTGCCCACAAAGTCAGTTATTACCACACTATATGAGTTATGGACAAATCGAAAGCTTGACCAAAGTGTTTTAAAACCTTGGGGTTGTACTGCTTATGTTCATGGTTCCTCTCATAAATATGGAAAATTAGGTTTGAGAGGAAAGAAGAGTATCTTCATTAGATACTCAGAACAATCTAAAGGATATGTGTTCATAGGTGAACAAGAGGGTGGTAACATAACTGAATTTGAATCACGAGATGTTACATTCTTGGAGAATGATTTTTCAAAGCAGAGCGAAATAGGTCAAGACTTATTTTTATATGAAACTCACAACAATATTGCTTTCATTGTAAATGAATCAAATCCACTTTATCCAAGTGGGAGTGATTTGAGAAACGATGAATTTGTTTCAATATGTCCTTAATCACAACTAGAAGTTGATCCCACTATGATTGCTGGTCCGAGTGGCAGTAACAAAAAAAATTGAGGAATCTCAATTATGATGAACGAGTAGAAAAAGTATTCCCTGTCGTCATTTTGAGATTGAAGGGGAAGATTTCATTTACTCCACAAGATAAAGAAGAGTCAAGGAATGTAAATGAGGCTTTCAAATGCCCTGCTAAAGAAAAATATATGTAAGTAATGGAAGAGGAAATAGAGTCGATGAAAACAAATCAAGTGTGGGAATTAGTTGACCTACCTAAAGGACATAAGGCTATTAGGAACAAGTTGGTTCTCAAAATTAAGCGTAAGGCTGATGGCTTTATTGAAAGATATAAAGCTTGCTTAGTCACGAAGAGGTGTACACAACAGGAAGATTGATTATAAAGAAACTTTTTCACCAATTGTGAGGTTTACCTCAATACATTAAATCCTAGCTATCGTAGCAAATTTGGATATCGAATTACATCAAATAGATGTAAAAACTACTTTTCTCATCAATGGAGAATTGGAAGAAGAAATTTATATGGAACAACTAGCAAGTTTCATAGTAAAAGGCTAAGAGCACAAAGTGTGTAGACTTTTGAATTCAATCTATGGTCTTAAGTAGTCTTAATGACAGTAGTACATTTAATTTCATAATGCTATAATGACTTATGATTTTGAAATGATCGAAGAGGACCATTGTGTATATATTAAGAGATTTAGAGATAAGTTTGTGATCTTATCATTATATGTAGACGACATACTGATAGTTGAAAATTATATAGAGTGTGTTAAAAAAGTTAAATGATGGTTGTCATCCAATTTTGAAATGAAAGACATAGGTGAAGTTGTATATATCCATAGAGTTAAGATTTCAAGGGATAGCTCAGAGAAATTATTGTCTATTTCATAAGAGTCGTATATTAAAAAAATTCTTGAGCGATTTCATATGCAAGATTGCAAACCCATTGATACTTCTATATCAAAAGGTGAAACGTTGAGCAAAAATTTATATCCTAAGACCTCTTAAGAAAAGGAACAAATGAGTAAAGTTCCTTACTCTAGTGCTATTGGAAGTCTTAAGTATGCTATAATGTATACGAGACCTGATGTTTGCTATGTTATTGGCATGATGAGCCAATATCAATCCAACCCAGGACAAGCACATTGGAAAGCATAATCTATATTTTTCTTTTAATCTAGTTAATATGTCATTTTGGATGCTCCATAATCTATGTTTTTTTTATGATTTTTATAATTTATGATTTTTGCAAGCTTATGATGGTCGTTTTTTGATCTTATTAGTTGTTTGATGTTGCTATTTCTACTAAGTGTTTTTTTAAAAAAAAAAAAAAAAAAAAGCTATTATTTATACTTTGAACTTTGAAACAATTGATAAGAAACTTGTTTTAGTTGGAGTTATTATAATTTTGTGGTTTGCTATTTTAATTTCATACACTACTCATATACTCTATTAATGACACTAATTAGTTGAAAATTGGTTACTTTTTCATTTAAATGATAATGGTGGTTATGTTTCATCACTTGACAGGATTGATCAAGAAATTTTGTTACAAATGGCGATTTCAATACAAATGAAGATATACTTTTTTGCTATTTAGATGTAGATAGAATGAAAGTCGAACGTAGTATTTTAATATATTAGAAATTTTAAATTTTGCCTACTCATAGAATTGAGTTGTATAATATTGTGCTTTGTTTTCACTATTTTTAGTTTGACAATGTTAAATAATTTAATATTATTCGAATATTAATATGATATATTATAAACTATCACTCATTATATGATTTTATAGGTTGATATAATAACTAAATTCGTTAGTAATTAGTGATTCAATAATTATTGTTAAATACAAAAATGTCACCAATAATTTTTTTTAAAAATATATGACACTTAAAATCTATCATTATATATATAAATTAATTATGATGATTACTTTTTGTCACAAATTATAAACATAATGTTTTAAATAATAATGTATAATTTCAAATTAATTATAACTCGACTATCATCATCATTTATATTTATTTTGTGATAATTGGTGTTTCATCAACAAAAGAAAATTTACAATGACAATATTTGCATTAAGATGAAACAAATTCTTAAATTAATTATGACAATTATTTTGTCACTAAAAATGGAGAAAATATGATGGCAATTGTATTTTTGTCATAAAAAATTTAAGATCTAGTGACGATTTTAAAATTTATCATTAAAAGTAATGTGTTCGGTGACAAAATATAATATAAAGTGACATAAGTAAAACATTAATTATGACGTTATTAGTGTCACTAAATGTAATAAAATTTCATAACGATAGATTTTGTCGTTGCCAAATATTTAAATATTGATGAAAAATGACAATATTGTCATTAAAAGTACTTTTTTAATGACAGAATACTGTAGTAAGTGAGAAAAAATTTAAATACTAATTATGATGATTTTAATGTCACTAAAAACAATAAAATTTTATGACGATTACTATTATCGTCATTAAAAAGAGATATTTTGGTGAAGAACACCAAAATTATCCCATACACTTTTTATAATAGGTTTGCCATGACGATCGCTATGACAAAATTTTTTTGTCACCATAAATTTTTTGTGACAAAAAGCACACTTTTTATGATGATTTTTTGCATTGTATTTTATCAAATTTCTTGTAGTGATGTTGATCACTCCTATTGAATCTTTTTTTCTGTGCTTAAGTATTTTTTCCTTGCCTTGACTCTTATTCCACTTTGTGCTTTCTATTGATCTATCTATCTTCTTTTTCTTATCAAATTTATTCAAAATTTTGGCAATGAATGGTGAACTTCTTGTTCACTCAAAATTAAATTTCTCTACCACCTTAATGGTGTTGAACAACTTTCAGAACCCTCTGCTCAAAGGTCTTCTTATTCTGCAGATCACGCGTTTCTACATCAAATTTTGTCTAAAAGTCTAGATGATCAACCTTCTCCCCCTACGGCTGTGGAACCTGTGATATTTTTCTATTATTTACTTCTTTGATTGTTGCAATTAAATAGTTGGTGGAATCGGTCAAAATTGTGCAGATTAAGTGTTTATTGTTCTTTGGCCATTAAGCGCCTATAACGACACTAACATATTGTGAGTAGTACCGTTAACATAATCCTGAGCTTTTTGATCCATGGTTGCTCTCTGTTATCTGCTACATTTCTTGAAGGAGTATCCTCTAATAAAAAAATCTTCCTCTTCTTCAATGACTGAGATCGCCTTTTGTTCAAACGACTTTTTGTTTAATGATTGAGGCTGTTGATCATTCGCTTCATCAACAAGCTCCTTTTTTTTTTAGTAACAATTAAATTGTTGGTTGAATTGGCCAAAATTTTTACATTTAGAAGATCAATTATTTTCTGGCCATTTAGAGCTTGTAACGAAGTTAACATATATGAATTACACCATTAACAAGGTCTTGATCTCCTTGGTCTACTGGTATTCCTTGTTATCTACTATTTTCTTGATAGGAATATGGCAGATATTCCTCATCTGATTCAATTAATTAGTAGTTCACTATCCTCATCCAAATATTTTCTAAGGATAATCAACCTTCTCCCCTATGGGTAGAGGAACCGTTAACAGGGTCCTAGTCTCCCTGATCTGTCTGCAATGCTCTGTTATCTATTGTGTTCCTGACAAGAATATCTTCAACTTTGGGTATGCCAGTCAAATCACCATCTTGTACAGTTTGTCCACTCATATCTGATAATGATTCTACAGGATCCATTATCAAAGAATTATCATAGCTAATTCGTCTTCTTCATTTGTGTACTTGGTTCAAGTTTAAAGGAAAATATGTGGGATTCATAGGGAAACAATCGATCTATTAATAGAACAGTCCACGCTCACCGCACTAATTGATAACTCGCAAGGAAAATTTATTTATCGGACTATTCACCATGAATTGACTTGTGCTCCAGCTCTGCAAGGACAAAAAATAATAAAGATGGATGCCGATTTTTCCGGCTTGTTTACTTTGATGCTTAAGTTAAAATTCTGGTAGAAAAGCTATGAAATCCTAGTAATAATATGTAATATGTAATGAATGTGTTCTCTTCAGTCTTTCTTTACCTTAACCCTTTAAGGATTTATATAAGAGTGCTTTGGAGGTTCTATTAGGATAAATTTAGGTAATACAATTGTACATACAACTATTATAGCTGTTCACTATAGTCATATTAAGAGTAGAATTACTTATGGAGAATGATTGTGAATTGGATATATGAAATAACTCATACCTCCAAACTCCGATGCTTCTCCTTTATATATATAGTTTCCCGATTCTAAATCCGAGTAGAATACTACTGCTCTTAATCTAGATACAGTTCTATTTTGACTCCTAAGTCCAAGCTAATTTCTAGTGGACCACACACTTTGTTAAATATAATTAATTAATTAATTATTAGTGGTTATCAATTTTTATAGTCGTGGCATAACTTTTCTTAACAAAATTGACAATTTAAAAGTTAATTTAGTCAATAATTAGTTCTTAATCACTTTTACTCTCTATTTTTTTTTCTTTTTTGAGGTTGTACATTCTAATTTTGACTTTATATAAACTAATTAATCTCACTTTTTAAATATTCTAAACAAAGAGTGTGTCACATCTCTATTTACTTTCTATTTAAAAATGTAATACCCCAAGTTTAAGAAAAAGGATTGATACTGACAAGGATGAGGATAATGAGATGGTTAGAGAGTTTTTGTTAAATTTCTATATCAATTAAGGAGAAAGGGAAGTAAGAATGAAGACTCTCTGTTCAAGCGAGTATCTAATACCGAGGACAAGTTAGTGACAAAGTGGAGTTTCGATGATGGGAATGAGTCTTGGCGACGAGGCAAAGTGCTAAGAAGTGAAGGATTTCGAGAAGAATGACTACGAAAAGAGAATAAGCTTTGATGTTAAGAATGAGATTCAATTATGAGGACAATTTCGCCTACGAAGATGAAGTCGCAAGGTGTGGATAAGTGAGTTATCAAGGTGGACGAGTTATAGAGACAAACTGACTAGTTCGATATGAGATAGATGACATCAGTATAAGCGAAGTGAGTGGATAGACTTTATACAAGTAAACGAGCATGGGAAATTGGCATGGTAAGAATGAGAACGAGGTGAAGTTTTAATGATAGGGCTTTGGATGTTTGTATAGGTTTCCAAGGTGAGTTTTTAGGTTCGTATCTGTTTTAGTATTGTGTAGTGCATAGTTTAAGTTTAAGTCTAAGTATGTGATAGTGGGTTTAGATATTTTTTAGTTATGTCAGAGTTTGTGTGGATAGGGTTGAAAGTCATCTACCACTGATGGTTTTCTAGAAATTGAATGGCCATAAATAAAAGTTACCTTTCCAATGAAAGTTTCTTTTCCAAGAACCAGTTGTCTACCATTAAGTATATTTTACTAATTTTATTTTTCTATATAAAGACCCATAAATCATTCCAGAGACTATTACAAATGTTTACATTTTCTTTCTCTTTCTAAACTTATAATTTTGTTGTTTGTTTTTAAATCTCTAAGTCCTAATTAGATTTAAGATCTAAATCTAATTTCCTTCATTGATCGTTTCCTTCAAAAGAAGTTAGCCAATCTTCAAATTAAACTTGAAACCCAAGCGATGGATTGTTCTTTTGGTTTTCTTAGAAGAGCTCTAAGTAGATCTAGATAGTATATCTATGGTTCCGGTGAGCCTAAGGACGATAGATGTTTAACTTAATGATGATCAGGGAGTTATTAAAAGGCCATAACATATATGATGATGGTTATTTGTGACTTTATTAGAGAAACTATGGCTAGTGAGGTAAGTTATAAAATGTATGAATGCTTTGTAAACCAGCCAATGTTGTTTCGTTGAATTTCATTCCTTTGTTGCTCTAAATGAGTGATAAACTTATTTTCATTATTGTTATTGTTACCATATATTGGTAACTTACTATTGTAAATAATATTGATTCTTGATATGAAAAAGTCGTTTAGGCCGAAACCAATGTTATTGTAAATGACGAAGTCATTTGGGCTAACCTAATGTTTGAAATGAAAACCCTACCAAGCTAATGCTTAGCCTTGACTACATACTGATAGAACTCTTTTACTAATAGAGGGAAAAGTCCATTAGACAATCTGCACAAGTGACTCGACTGACAGGGTCTATAAACAACGTCAGATTGAATTGAGTACTTCTACTGTTTTTATTTTGAGACTTTTGGAGTTTGTGGTGCCATCCCACCTATTAAATGCTCTTACTATTATAAAGACTTATGGGGTTTGAGGTGCAATCTCACCCATTCGATATCCCACTATTATAATATGATATTGAGACTCGCGGGAATGTGGTTATGTTATACCCGACTTCTCCTATTGATTGTATGTTTCTGTCAGGACAGATTGTACCCTTAGTGCCTGTTTGTCTTTAACACATATGTATTTTTCTTTGATTCCCATTGAATTATATATATATATATATGGATTTGTAATTTTTGCATGAAACCTAAAGCATGAATGCATTTTCATAATTTACTGAGTTGACGGCTCACCATATTATCTATGCATTTCAAGTGCGAGTTAGGAGAAGTTAGAAGCTGAGTTGGCAAGATCTCTTTGGTTATCCTTCTCCATCAATGAAGCTCTAGCTATTTATGTATAAGTTGTTTTAAGTTTTGTTAATTTTGTAAAAGTCATAGTTGTTGTTGCTCTATCTTAGAAAGCTCTATAAATTGTAAAAGAATTCATATATTGAAGTGATTTAAATAAATAAGAGTCATGGAAATCCAAAATGCAACCCTTAAGAGTCAATCGAAGGTGAGAATAATGGAACAAGTCGATGCTGATTTTGTTGAAGCCTATGTTGCTACATATGGAAATCCAAAATGCAAATGTGGTGACCTAGCTCCTCTTAGAACCTTATGGATGGAGGTTAACCCTGGTAGGAGGTTTTTTAGGTGTCCACTTTATAGGGTCAGTGTATTTTGAGATATTCATTTTGTTATGAATTTCAGCAAATTACAACACATACATTCCTTTTTCCAATGTCAATTAACCAAGAACAAATATTGATTTATGCAATAAAAAACAAGACATACCTGGTCCATCAGTCCCCATCAAGAAGTAGCAGGTCTACAAACATTGACTTATAGCTCTTTTTTTTTTTCACCTTCTCTGTTTGTCCTTTTTCCTCTCAGAAAACTAAAAGCTTTTATTCTTTTCCTAAACCCACTGAAAAAATTGGGCTCCAACTTTTCCCTATAATCAACAGACTCCACTCCCTATATTATTCACATAAATTTCCTCACAATGCAGGGTGCTGTAGATCTTACTTTGGTTAGAAAGTGACAATGAGAATTGTATTTTCAAACTAAAAGTTTTTGTACTTTATGAAGATATAGAGACAGAGAAGAATACAACAAATATCTTAATAATTCCAAAGTCCATCACGCGCACAGCCAACAATGCATTTGGAGAGGTGATGATGTGGTAGCTCCTCATTGGTCATGGATGACTCAACTAAGCCACATCAGATTTCCATTTGTAGTTTGGACAGTAATTATTGATAAGTATTTTTAAAAAAATGTTTGCAAAGTGTGAGTATTTTTAAGTGGCGTTTTCAAGTTTGAGGACCACAAAGGGCATTAGTCAAAAGTTAGAGGACAACAGATGAAATTAACTCACCATTGTTAGATATGGTGAAGATTAAAGAGAAGAAGATGATGATTTGAGAGATAAGATTGTGACTAGTGAGTGAATTGAACTGATTTTTATTTTTTTAGTGATTTAATTCCCACACGCATGAGAGAGGAAGGAGGAGCTGAGGGACAACACATATGGCAAAAAAAATAAATTAAAAATGATGATTTGGGCATCCATGTCAACTAGTCATTATGGCAGCTAACGAAAACAAGACAAAAGGACCACGCGAATACAAAAGTGCATAGTTTGAGGATTTTTATGTCCTGTTTTTTAGATGAAGAACCACAAAGTGCATTAGTTATTAGTTGGAGGACGACGGGTGAAATTTACCCAACTAGCAGTGATAATAATGTTTTATTGATGAGGATTGTTCGAGTGAAAATATCTCATTTTGAAATACAATTAAAAATATCAAGACTTGTGTTTACATCTCATCACTTATTAGCTTACATTTTTGGATTGAATTCGAAATTTTTCATATGATATTAAAATCGACTATACACTCCAATCTCCATGTGCTCCCATATTAGCTTAGACATTTGAATAATTGAATTTAAGATTTCTCGTATGATATCAGAGTCAACTCTACACCCTAATTTTTTGTACTCTTATGCATATCTATAACCATATGTTAGTAGGACCTGATATATATATGGATTTGAATATAATTGATCCTCATATTTTGTCTTGTCTATCTATACCACATGCTCAGTTAAAAGATTTACAAGGATAACTAAAATAATGTTGTTTGGATAGAGAATTTTAAAATTTATAAAATTAAAATTTTAGATTTTTTATTTCATAAATTTACGCAATCTTATTCGTTTGGTTTGAAAATTATAAAATTCATGAAATTTAAAGATATTTTTGTAAAAAAATTAATTTATAAAATCTCTTTCATTAAAATGAGGGATTAATCTCACCTCTTATATGAAATTTTAATTACCTTTAAAATGAAAAATTAAAATCCATGTGAGATTTTGAACAATTTCTAGATTTCCTCTCTTTTTGTTATACTAATTACTAAGCGAGAGATTAATGTTCAAAATACTCCTGTTTTGCATAATTTACTAAGAGTATATTTGGTATACTCAAGGATTAGGAATATAATTCTATTTCAAGAATAAGATTTTATTTTTTTCTTTGATATATAAATAATCTAATTTTTTTTTTAATAATTGAATAATTCCTGTTATGATATATATTTTTAAGTATAATTATTAATTTAATCAATAATTTTTATTTAATTATTTAAATATAAACTTAAAATAAATGTTTAAGATTTTGAAATCCTAATTTATTTGTATTTTGATTTTAAAGTGTACCAACAGTCCCTAATAATTCTTTATATAAAATTTCTACAAAAATCAATAAGTTTCCACTTAATGGGTAAAGAAAAAGAGAAAAAGATAACAATAAAACAACGCGTACGTAGAGCCGCATAAATGGATAAGCAGTTTTTTTTTTTTTTTTTTGGTCAAATACAACGCACTCAAATGCAAAGTCAAATTTCTCTGGCAAAAAACAAAATAATGCAAAGTCAAATTTGTATTTCTTCTTTTAATTTTCTTTTAGGAATAAAACTTCACTCAACAACCAAACTGCTGAAAAAATTAGTGGAAAAATAATATTATTGGTGTCTGAATTTTTAAAAATTTGTTATATTAGTATTTAGTTATTTTTTTTATTTAACGAGTTTTTCAACTTTCAAAAATAACTTCATATAAATATTTTTAATCATTTTTCGATAATTGAAATGCTGATTTGCAACTCTAAAATCTCTAAAATTAAGAAATGACAAGAAAAATTTATGATTTTTTAATTCTAAAATAAGATTTTAAATAAAACTGGAGAGTTACAAATCAAAGAGAGATAGAGTTACAAATCAATACTCTGATGATCAAAAAACGATTAAAAAAACTTATATAAGATTATTTTTAAAATTTCAAAAACTCCTCAAATTAAAAAAATTATCTAAACACCAAAATAACAAAACAACAGCATATAATTTTTCCAAAATTAGCAGAGATCAACAAGCTTATTAAATTTGTATTTCTTGACTTTGACTAAACTAGGGCTAAAGGGACCTAACCCATTATCAAATTTTAATTACTTTTTTCTACACCTTTCTTCGATTTGCCAATTGATTTCCATTGTAGAATCAAAATCTTGAGAATTTAATAAGTGAAAATTTTCTTACTAAATTTAATTAATTTCTTATAAACTTTCTTATAGTTATGACCTTTTTATATATATATATATTGCAAAATAAAGTCACACCCAAATGACAAAAGGGCTGACGTTATATTTTTTTTTTTAGTAATTTTGAATTTCCTTTTTTTTTTTTATGGTCAAAGTGTATCATGTTTATTTTTTGCATAGTAGAAAATTTAGATCTATATTTGATATGATAAAATAAATAAAATAACTTATGTTTCAACACCAAAATTTATAAAATCTCCATATAGAAATCCATCAATCAATAAAGTGGGTAGAAATGGATCCAAGATTTTAGTTTAGTAGGTGAAAATTCATAACTAAAGGTAAAAAAAAAAAATTTAGGAGGACAAATATGAAAAATATAAAAAAATTTTGAGGGAAAAAATGAAAAATATAAAAACTATAGGTAAAAAATTAAAAAATATATATATGGGACGCCATTGGAAGTGGGATGTTTTAAAATAATCAAAGTATAAATATGACTCTCTTCTTTAGGTTGACGCTCAAGTGAGTTTTTAATGTTTTTTTTTTGTCTCATTAAACCATTAACCTTTTTAAAATGGCACATATAAAACCATCTGTATATAATTTAAGATTTTTGTCAAGTGATGTTAAAAATAAAAAATTAATATCTATGCACCTACACATTAATTTTTATTTTTGTATAAATATTTTTTAAACTATTTAGAGAAAATTTAATATTTATGAAATTCAAAGTTAATAAAATTAATTAATTAATTAAAATATTATAAATTTAATTTAATATAAAATGACTCCTTAGTTCTTATATATTAAAGTATAATTTATCAAAAAAAAAATATTATTATATAAAATATTAAAATATTATTATATTTCATGTAATTTAATTATTTTGATTTTTTTTTATACATAATTATAGAGAAAAATTATATACTTATTACAATTTGTTATTAATTTATTAAAATTACATAAGAAAATTATATAAATGTAAAAACTTTCATTTACTTTGATTAGTTTATTATATTTAATTACTTTTAATTTTTAAAAAATTATTTTTCATATCAATATAAAGCACAAATAATGAGACTCACTTACTATATCATATTTTTTTAATGTCTGTTTGATGAAATATAGATAAATTACATGTACCATTTTGAAAATGTCAATGGTCTAATAGGACAAAATAAAAATTAAGAGCTCACTTAAATATCAGTTCAAAGGAGAGAGTCATATTTATGAATTACATGTACCGTTTTTGTGATTCCATCCGGCTCGAGCAGGATTAGTCCTACCCCAAAAGCTTGGGATACATGTGGCCTAGACCAAAAATAATAATCATAATAATAATAATATATGACACATAAAATTGTATATATATTATATTATAAATTCACTTTCATGATTTAATTAAAAATATATTTTTTATGTCGAGATTAAAAAATTTTAAAAAAAATAAAATTATTTCTTATATAATATAATTCTAAAATATATAACATTTGAACTAATAATTTTACAGTTGATTAAAAAATAACAGAAATAATTATGATGTCGTAGCAAGTAAATATTTATATTGATATATATCATTATTTTGTAAGTCAAAAACGTGATGTTTAAGTGATATATATCAAGTGCTGCCTAGCTGTTTAACATTAGGCAAAAGATTTTTCAATGAAAGTCTAATTTGACTATTATAGATCGATAATCTCTTTGACCAGTAACCAATTAATGTAAAAATTCCTACCGCATCCATATTCCTATTTTGCTACTATAAAAATGGTTTCATCGTCACATTCATATCCATACCCAAATTAAAATCCTCATTCAAAATCTACAAAGTTTCATTAATTATTATCATTTATCAATAATAATAATTAACAAGAGATTATGGAAGGCTTAATTCCATATCTTCTCCATGCAATGAAGAAACAAAAGCCTCATCACAATACCTATAGGTCTTTTTCTGCTGGTTCAAGCCGTAGCTACCATTTGTTAGTCGGAGGCGGAGGTGGTGGCGTTGACTCGTTTAATGGCTCGTCTCATCGGAGAACCAGATCGGAGTTTCAGCCGCCTATTATGGAGGTTTTAGAGCATCGGTCCGGTCTCGAATATCTCCGGTCAAATAGCTTGAGAAAACGTTCAGTAAATTCTCCTTCTATGGCTAGTGGTTCAAAGTATGGCAATGGTACTAATTATTCTGATCACCAAGTGAAGAATAATAATATTTATCATCTTAAGCAATAATTAAAAGACTTAATTAAAAAGGAAAAAGATTGTTTTGGATAATTAATTGCTTGTATTTTTTTTTATTTGTTAATTGTGTTTTATTTTTTTTTTAATTAATTTAATTGTTGCAAGATAATTGTATAAAATGGATTGTAATGATGATAAGTTAACCATCTTTTAGCTAATTAAGTAATGGAAATTGTATATTTGATTATGTATGTATTATTATATGGTTTTCATTAATTGCAACATACTAATTAATGTATTATTTCTTATTGGTTGAATTGAATTGTAATTTTTTTTTTTTTGTAATTTCTCTTATTTTTCAATGAAGATTATATCTTGTTGTTGGAATTATATGAGAAAATGAATTAAATGTGGTTCAAAAATTAGAATGCTATAGTTTATAGTTTATAATTTTATATAAGAATACTTTATCCCTAAAAATTAAATTCATTTACGTGTGGGACTTGTTGCCATTTCCATTGAAAAATTGTATTTTCCATCCTTGGGTGTGGAAAATTCTCATGAGTATAGGGCAATTTTATTTTTTTTAAGATATTTATAACAAGTCATTGCACTTAAAATTTATAGTATTTTTTTAATATAACAAGAAGAAATATATTTATACTTTTTTTTTTTTTATCTCTCTAAATCCAACAAAAGGCAAATCATGCATATTGAGACTAAAAGTTAGTAAAATTACTCTTTTTTTTTTATTATTAAAACTAAATAGATAAATTACTATAACACATCTAAAATTTGAATATAATAATTTAATCATGTTGTTTCAAGATTAATACTTTTAGTTCCTAAGCTACTTTAATAAGAGTGTAACATTTTGAGGAACTAAAGTGTTATGTAATATAATAGTTCAAGAACTATACTGAAAAAAATAATTTAAAGATTAAAGTATATATTATTTTTAAAACTTTGGAGATGAAAATATTATTTAAAGAAAATGTTAAGGACTAAAATGTAATATAAATTTAATAATGTTATAAACAATGACTAAAGAGTTGACTATTAACAAATTTTAAAGGCTAAAAACATTAATTTTGAAACAATATCATGAATTGTAGTGCTAATTATGATAAATTTTAGGGTGTTATATATAGTAGTTTATCCAAACTTATTAGAAATTGGTTAACAAGTTAAAAAATCACATATATTTATTTTTATTTCTAAAAAAAAATTAAGATCCTATAAAATATACTTACTTACTTTGATTTTGTTTTATCAACTTTTTTGTTTTATCAACTTATGTAAATTATTGTAATTAGATCTGTTCATGGGTTTAGGGATCTACTTAATCTATTCAATAAAATATTTGGGTCTAGATAAGAGATTTTTTCCTTCTAGATCCAGTCCGAACTCAAAAATAACTGATTTTTTAGGATTAAACCTGAAATTTAAAGAATTAATTGTTATTTATATATAGATATCTTATATATTTTGAAAGTTATAGCAACCATATATTATTTTATCAAATATGTATATTTATAATTTATTATTTTCATATATGATAATTAGGTTGTTCTTGACATTTTTAACCGAGTTTAAAATAAGTGCATTTCCCATGTTTAACTTATAAATTTTGAAAATAAGTGCAGTTAATTCTATATCAGGTTCTTTTCTATTGAAATTTATATTCATCAATTAACAATTAATGAAATTTAAATTTATTTCAAAAAAAAAAACTTATAAATTTTGAAAATTATATCACAAGTTTATTAAGTACTAATTAATTAACTTGTAATAACTAATAAGTAGTAACTACTAACTATTAATTTACTAAATGCTAAAATCAGAATCTTTAATATATAAAATAAACCATTTGCAAGAATTATAAATTTATAAGTAATAAATGGAGTTTCACATAAAATTATAAAAAATCATTATATATTTGTCAAACAAACGAAAAATCATTATATATGTATTGTTATATATAAAACATAACAAGTTTATTACTTTTATATATATATCGCTAATTGTTAATTCAAAAATTCTTTTAAAAAAATATGTATATAATATGTGTAAAAATATATATATTAAAGAAAAAAAAAGGTAAAATGTTAATATTTAATATATGTAAAAAGATATATATATATATATATATTGGGGAGGAGGAAATCAATCATAGATCTATTGTCCAAAAAAATATGTACTTACCGTTAGATTATGTCTCGGTGTAAAAAAAAAAAAAGATATTTATTAAAGAGAAATAAAAAAAAGTGTAAAAATATATACATTAAAGCAAAAAAAAAAAAAAAGTGTAAAATATATATATATATTAAAGTGAAAAAAAAAAAATCAAAGACATTGTTGTGGATCCAACGTATGACAAAATAAAAATTTTGTAAATTTCTAACCAATTAAAGCAATTCCAATTGTGATAAAACTTTGTTTCCTTAAAAAACTTATTACATTATAAAAATTAAAAGGATAAAGTTAACCTTAAAATTTTTTTATTTTTAATAACCAAACAAATGAAGGTCTTAAATCTTAAACTCAACTGCCTCTCGCCACATTTTCTCCTCGTTGTGTCCGTCTCTCAGGCCTTCTTTCAATTCAGTTTCTAACCACTTGTCATTGTATAATTCGGATTAAGATTATAAAAACTTGATTCAAGGTACAAACTTCTTGTTCTTTCTCCTCTATTTAAGATTTTGGGTAAATTTCACTCGTAATTCTCAAATTATTGATTAATGCATTTTGTAGTATTCCAACTTCAAAGTGTTGCTTAAAAATTCTTAGACTTTGAGTAACTGTAATATATTTTTTAATATAACAAGAAGTAATATATTTATACTTTTTTTTATCTCTCTAAATCCAACAAAAGGCAAATCATGCATATTGAGACTAAAAGTTAGTAAAATTACTCTTTTTTTTAATTAAAACTAAATAGATAAATTACAATAACACATTTAAAATTTGAATATAATTATTTAATCATGTTGTTTTAAGATTAATATTTTTACAGTTGGTTTGATACACGGATTCGTAATCCTTAAAATTAGTTTTGATTCTATGCTTAGTTAAACCATAGGATTATTAATTTTAAACATTATTTGGTACATAAATTTTAATTTATAGTATTAAGTATATAATCATATTTTTATAATCTTATATTTAGTAAGACAGATTAATAAATATGATAAATTATTAAAATAATTAAATTACTTAAACAGCTTTTGCCATATATATAAAAGTTGAGTTTGCCTATTTCTTCTTTTTCTTTTTCTCAAAGCCTTTAACCTTTTTTTTTTTAATTTTCAATTTTTTTGATATATTTTTTGTTTCTTTCTTATAACTAAAAGCCAAATAACACTTAAATCACTTTAGCATTTCCATAATCTCATTTTTTTTATATTCCTTTTTCATAATTCTTTAATTTTAATAATAACACTTTATTATTTATTATTTTTAATTTTGTACTGATTTTAACTTTGAATATATAATTATATCTATAAATTAAATAAAAATAATTTTCTTTACATAACATAACATAAATTAAATTAATGATAACATTAAACATGTTTTATTAAGATTGAATTTTTTAGTTGTAGAAAACTTAAAACTTACCGTTAGGGGTGAGCATGAGACTCGGAAATACCGAACCATACCGAAAAATATCCAGAACCAAAAAATATTCGTTGACCGTTTGACTTTCTCGGAATCGAATCGTTTCGATTTTTTTTTTTTTTGTACGGTTCTGGAGATTAGTAGTTATCCATACCGAAAATCGTACCGAACCGAAAAATCGAAACTAGAACCGATTTAAAGGATTCTTTTATATATATATATATATATATATATATATATATATATATATATATATATAAACATACACACATTTTGATATTAAATTAGCAACACATTTAAGGAAATTTAATAATGTATAAGTCAAATTTAATTTTTATTAATTATAAAATTTTATTTTCAAATTAGTAGTTGAAAAATATATATATATACACACACACTTTGATATTGAATTAG
>CATKHJ010265467.1:0-11253 GCA_949750685.1 Vernicia montana | reverse complement strand
TATAAATATATATATATATATATATATATATATATATATATATATATATATATATATATATATATATATATATATTTCGCATGATGAAAAAGTTGTTTGGGTAAAGTTTTGTATGGGCTTTGGTTTCTCTTGTACTTGGTCTTGTTGTTGTCTAATTGGGCCACAAAATCAAATCTAATTTCCATTATAAAAAGGGACGACCGACTGAAAAAAAAAGCAAAGGAAATAATAAAAGAAGGGAAGAATGGAAGTTCTTTTATGCCTTGAATATTTGTTTTTTTTAATCAATATGTATACACGAGGGACAGGGGCATTGACACTCTTTCACTTTAAATTATATCATGGACCCAAGTTGATGTAGTATTATAGATTAAAAAGGACCAATTATAATTAAAGAGAAAAAAAAAAGGGATCAACTATAATTAAAGAAAAAAAAAGGGAGGGGACTAGTTATATTTAAAAAGAAAAAATGAGAGGACCACTAGATTACTAATTATAAAAATCACGTTTTTTATTTTTATTTTTTTTGTTTGTTTGCAATAAATTAATTATTATAATTAAATATATTAATTATTTTTTTCTCTTATCAAAATATAAATTTTACATGTCTCTTGTACTACCAAATTTTACTAATAAATTCTTTTTATTTCAAACATTTTTAACATACCAAAAATCTTTTTCACTGCTTAAAATAATTATTATAAAATATTTAATAACTCAAATTATAATATAATTATTTTTAAGAATAAATTTTCGTCTTTTACTTTAAGAATAATTCATTTTCTTACATTTGAATAATTATAATAATTTTAAATTTTAGTGATATGATATTATATATTTTCAAGTATAAATATAATTTAATAATGATTAATCTCTAATTTATGAATGATGAAATATCATCATAAGAGTATCAGGTTTAAGTTCACTACTTTATAAAGTATATATTCATTTATTATTAGTGTCAGGTTCATTAAATATAAAGTTTAGATTCATTACTTATAAAGTGTATATTCATCTGTTATTAGTGTCAGGTTCATTAAATATAAGATTTAAATTCATTACTTATAAAGCGTATATTTATCTATTATTAGTGTCAGGTTCATCAAATATAAATTTTAAATACATTACTTATAAAGTGTATATTTATCTGTTATTAGTGTTAGGTTCATTAAATATAAAATTTAGGTTCAGTATTTATAAAGCGTATATTCATCTGTTATTAGTGTCAAGTTGATTAAACATAAAATCTAGATTCATTACTTTTTTCACATAAAAAAAGAAATCACTTTAATTACACATAAAAGTCACTTTAATGTGAATAAAAAAAATATATTATCTTTTTGCCTAATAATTTTTTTGTACAATCAAATCTATTAATTTTAATTTTGCATGTGTGCAAATATCACGTAATCAATAAATAAATATTAATAAAAAGTTATGAACATTGAATCTTGTACCTACATAGGATGTTTATACTTATTATGTACAAAATAATGATATTAATGTACACTTAATTAATTTTGTTGGTGGTGGTTGTGAAATAATGATTTTTTCAGTTATAAAATATCACTGTAAAAATAATAAAATTGAAAGACTAAACGAATTACTATACCAAACAAAATTATAATAAATTAATAAACCAATTAATAAAAATATAAATGATTAACACTAAATATAAATATATTTTTTAAAAGAATAAAATAAAATAAAATAAAAGAATAAAAATATAAATGAAATACAAAAAGAAAATTTTTTTAGCAAATAAAATTTTGAATTTGCAAAATATAACTGTCAGTAAAAAAACTATGGACCAATTGTGAATGTGAGGAGAAAAAATAGATTTGACAAAAAAAGAAAAAAAAAAAATTGAAAGTGCGTGTGTGTAGGGACATGGTTCCACCATGCATGATGGAATCAGGTCTATGATATAAGAATTCCTCTTTAACAAAACCATAGCGTGAATATTTGTTTTAATATATCGAAAATTTTCTTATATAGTCATACTTGTTGTAAATCGGCTTATTAACACAGCAGATCAAAGACAATAAGAAAAAATGTAAAACAATAAAGTAAAGAGAGATATAAGAAAATATGTAGAAAGAAAAGAAACTCCAAATTCTTATTATTAGATTAACTCTGGCTTCTTTTATATAGAGGAATAGTTAGAGTTTAGTGTATACAACATTACTGAAATAGCTCTATACTATAATCTCTCTAAAATATATACTCAATAATGTTTAAGTAATATCCACATATAATAATTTATTTACAACACTCCCCCTTGAATATTACTTGCGCCATGAATATGCCTCGTTAAAAACCTTATTAGAAAAACTCAATGGGAAAAAATATAGTTAAAGAAAAGAGTACAATTCATGCGTTATTTTGTCATTGCACAGATTGTCTCATTAAAACATTTGGTCAAGAAAACTTTGTGGGACAAAAATTTGACTAAGGAAAAATAGTATAATCTTATATTGATTCGCTCCTCCCTAATGAGGATAACATTTTAACACGGCGCATACCAATCGATGAAACAATGCTGTTCAAATATCACATTTAGGTAAAGACTTAGTAAATAAGTCTGCTAGGTTGTCACTCGAGCGAATTTGGTGGATATCTCTTATAGAGCTCATGCATATAAAGAATATCGGTGAAATATATATGTTTAGTTCGGTCACCCTTGATATATCCATCTTTAATTTGTGCAATACATATTGCATTATTCTCAAACAACATAATGGGAGTATCTTTATTGAGATACTTTATAACCATAAAAACTTTTATAAAATTGCAGTATCATCATAAATAAATACATATCCAGTATGAAATCTACCCTTATATGGATCAGACAAATAATCAGCATCCCCATGTAGACCAATGTCAAATATAAATTATATGAAAATATAACTAAATCAATAGTGTCTCGAAGATAGCACAATAAGTATTTTACATTACTCCCGTATCTTTTGGTAGGTGCAGAGCTATACCTAACTAGCAATTTTTCTTGCAAACGCAATATCAAGCCTGATGCAATTTGTAAAATACATTAGTGCACTTAAATATGATACTTCAAGACCAATTAATAGTTCTTTGTTATATTCTTTAGGTCTAAAAAGGGTATTTCTTCACTTTTAGTAAGCAGATACCATTAGTGTGCTTAAGGGAAATGATTTATCTACGCAAAATTGCTTAAGTACCTTCTTCACATAAGTAAACTAGTGTATTATGACTCATTTGGGGATAAATAATCGATCTGCAAGCCGATACAATTTTTTTTTTAAATTCATCTCGAACTCACTTTTTAAGAGTTTGTTAGGAGTCCCATTTAGATCATCAACATATACTATAATAATAATAGAATCACTATGTGGTCTTTTATGAATACATATGATCATAGTGTATTATTCACATATCCTTCTTTTAATAAGGATTCAATCAAACGATTATACCACATATGTCCATATTACTTTAATCCATACAGGGATTTCTGCAATTCGATATAATTCATGTCACATATTTGATGTGCATTCATTTTTGTTATCTTTAGTCCTTCTGGGACTCTTATATAAATATCATTTTCACAAGGTGCATATCAAGCCTTTCTTTAACTGCCATACTAATTAAATATTGGAACGTGATCATATCCATAACAGGATAATAAATATTCTCATAATCAATATCATGTCTATACAAAAATGAATTTTTATCAAATCTTTTTCCTGTATCATAAAATTAATCGAGATCTCGTAATTTTCATTCATTTGATCATCAACTCCAAAAGTCATATCTGGAGGATATAATTGTTCCGTTATCTTAGTCCGTGTCTCATCATTGGCTATAACTCTTTGATTGAGATCTTCCTCTTCAGGAGATTTTTTTAGTAACGCTGCTTTTTCTTTTTCATAGATTTTTATCTTTAGTTCCAATTTACTACTCACGCTTCTGACGTGTGTTGAGCTCAATTGATTTTCTATTTTCAATAGGAACCACAACCCTTGCTAGGGTATTAGTAGCTGAAATATGAGGTTTTGTCACACTTTTAGCATTTGTAAATGCATCTGACAGTTGAGTTACAATTTGTTGCAACTGTATTAATTTATGAATTTCTAGTTCATTTTAACTTGTATGTGAATCAAAACTTTTTAAACGGTCTTCCTTCTAGGAATTTTCTCGACATTCTTTAACACTAACATGTGTTTTTCTCTCCCTTTAATGTTGAAAAATGTGCCACATTAAAATAAATTTCAAATCTTCTTTGTGGACTCATTTTCGCACATTGAGATGGTATTATTAATACATACATAGTACAACCAAAAACTCGAAGATGAGAAATATTAGGCTCACATCCATGTACAATTTATAAAGGGAGAGTATATATGATATACATAATGACATGTTATATTAAAACTTTAAGGTTTTATTATTGAACTACAAGTTCAATACTTGAACTGTATGTTCAATGCAACATATTTTTCATATATATTGAGGATAAAATAATAACGAAATAATTAATAGATTTATAATGCACAAAATAATTCATAGATTATATGCATAAAACATAATCCAAATAATAATAATAATAATAATAATAATAAATGCAAAATCTTATCCAATTACTCATTTAGGGAGTCTACATATTGAGCTGAATTGTGTCCTCTATGTGGGTTATTACTCTTCCAGAGTTTTCATGATCTACCAAATGTAACTCACTTTTGAGTTTTAACTTTTAGTTATCTACAACATTCACTTCAGGGATTGTTGTTGTACCAGTAGGTATAACTTGATGATTTCTCATTAGCAATTTATTATTCTTTTCAGCCATTAGAAAACAGACAATAAATTTAAAATATTTTGTAAATTTTCGCTCTCTATACTGCTACTGCAGGAGCATGTTAGAGGCATAAAAATAATATATGTCTTCTATAACATATTATATTTTGTAATTTTATCACCACACAATTTCAGTTGTGAAGTGATTTAAAACATGGTTAAATTATTTTCTAAAGAGAATAGTATAATAATTAAATCAGTTTTCTAAAGACTTATAAATAATTTATTTAGTTCTTCGGAAATGTAGGATATCAGTTCTTCAACAAATTAAAACACTAGTGTACTATAAATTTAAGATATTTAGTTTTTCAGGAAATTAGGATCAATTCTTCAGGAATTTTATATATTGTTCTTCAAAAACTGTAGATAATACTAGTTTTTCAGGAATTATATTAATTTATTTTAATTTTATTGTATGAATCTAATTCTTTTTTTTTTTTTTGGGCGCAGTTCGAATATCAGAAGAAATGATAAAAAGATTGTTCTCAACTTGTCATATAAAATATATAAACTTATAATTGCAAGTACGAATATAATTTTGGAATTATTGAAAATTCCGATTTATGCAATATATATATAAATCTTACTATATATGTTAGCATTGGATGAATAAAATGGTTAATCACAATTACCAATTGATGTAATTTACAAGTAAAATCGTACACTTCATTTTGTAAAGGGGTGAAATCACATAATATTCTTTGAAATTGACCCCTTTCTAAGTTATTGTTAATTTGATGACTATAATTTAAAATTAAATACAGTAACTAGTTTTATCATTAGCTTGATATTTTATAACATATATTATTATTAAAAAAAAAAAACAATTACTAAAAAAATAAAATCTTATGTATGTGGAAAATTGAAAGTCATTGGGCTAATAGTTCAATGACAGAGTATTCGTCTTGTAATATAGAAAGTCAAAAGTTTAAACCCTAATGAATCCCATCTGTTAGATTACATGATGAACATATGATTTATATTAATGAATTGTGTTATACAAGAGAATTACAATGATATATTTATAGAGAAAATAAACAATAATGGTGCCTTGAATGATAGAAGACTTGAAGGAGCTGCACATGAAATAGCTGGAGCTACATATGAGAGCTTTGATAATGGCAAGATAGGTAGCCTACCATTGTTAATTCTTCTAATGGTGTTTTCACACTAACACCATCCTTTTTAAAAAAAAAATGCAGAAAATTGGAACAGCCAATTTTGTATAACTGTGAAAGCCAAATATCTCATGACAAATTCTAATAAACATGCAAATATCTTCATGCGCATGCCTAATTTGCATATATATGTATGATGTTCAACATTAAACACTAAACCAAATTAACATATATATCCTTCAATACAAGTACAGAATGCTTGAAAATTGCCTATATCTATACTCAACATTTGAGGTATTGCATAAAACCATAAAGATGCTGAAGGAAATTATATAATATTTACATAAATTGATTATTTATATTTTTTAAGATATATTAAAGATCAATACAATCTTTGTATTTTTTGAAGATTTCCAAATAGAACAAAATTAAACTGGATGCTCTATTTAACAAAACCCTATCACTTTTGAGTCACTCTAACCCAATTTTTTATAGAAAATAAAAAATTAACTCTTACATTTAAAAATAATAAAAAATTAAAATGAAATAAAAACAAAAAATGAAAGACCTAAAATCCAAAAGATGCCTATCTCTTCACAGTCTTTTACAACAGTCGCTAATGTTGTGCTACCAATATATAAACAACAAACCATATATAAAGAAAAGAGAAGATGAGTTGATCATTATAAATTTATAATACATTGGAAGGGAATATACACTAAACTCATCAATAATCTATAACAAGGGTGACTCAAGGTTTATGGGGGGCTTAAGGCAAAATCATTAAATGAGGTTTTTAAATTGAAAACTATATATGCAACAACAGTAGGTAACAAACAACAACAGCAAGAGATTAACAAAACTAGAGAAATTCAATAACAATTGTTTCTAAAATAAATTAAAAATTAAGATTAAATTTCAAATTTACTCTTGATTCAAAATTAGTTCCTTTTTGTCAACAAGATATTTATTAAGGGTCCCGTTTTGAAATTGCACTAAACTTTCTATTCTTTTTTTCCCCCCTTGAGTTTTTCATATCCAAATTGATATTTTCTTATTCTACCATTCATTTTCAAGGATAAACAAGTTGACACACATGAGGAATAACAAATAAATAAAACAATAACAAAACTAAAAGCAAATTAAGATAAATTAATAAATTGAATTGAATTTGTGAATAAAAGAGCCTGGAGACTTTGAGAATTAACAATAACAATTAACTTTGAGAAACTGCTTTGCCAATTATTCAAATAAAAAAACAGAATTAAAAGTAGAAGATGGAGATAGAATGAGGTAGTCATTTCACAAGAAAAAATAAAAAATTGACGTTATGATTTCTTTTGGTTTAAGAAGTAGCAATTATGTAAGCAGTTGAAAAAAATTATGAATTTATGCTACTATTTAGGAAAAGCTAATAGTTTTTTTTTTTTTTTTTTTTTTTGAGAGAGAGAAGGAAAAGCTAATAGAGTTAATTAGGTTTTTTTTTATTAAGTTATATTTTCAAAATTTTAACCTTTTGTTTTCTCTATTTTATTTTTGTAAAATACTTCATATTTTCTATATTATATATGGGCCTCTATACTATATATATATATATATATGGGGTCTAAGGCGGTTGCCTTAATCGCCTTACCCACTGAGCCACCCCTGATTTATAATACGAGATAGACAAAGTAGACATATAGTGTTTTTTTGATAGAAATCAAGTCTATTATTATTATTATGATTTTATCTCAAATTTTTAGTTGGAAAATAATTTTATTTAATAATGAAGTTAAATTTGTATTTAATTTAGTATCCAAATTGAGTTTGGATTAAGATAAATAAAATAGTATTTAAGTTGAATTTGGATTTGACTTGGAAGCTTATATATATATGTGAGGTTTTGGTGAGGTTGATTAGTAGTAGAAATTATAGTAGAGGCTTAGTGTTAAGCCAAGATAGTGGTAGAGTGTCTTTGTACAAAATTGTGAGAAGTTATTTTGTGAGTGTTTAATTAATTAATGATTATATTTATTGATTTATTAGTGGATTTGTTTGGTGGAGTAGACTTATACCAAACCACATTAAACTTTGAGTTCCCGATCATTATATTATTTGTTGTGTAAGGTATTTTTCATAACAAGTCGTATCAGAGCTGTTGGTTTGAGATGTCAAAAATTATGGGAATGACGGATCAAAGTTCGAGGTGGAGCTTTTTGATGGGAAGAATATTTTTAGTTTGTGGCAAAATACTGTGAAAGATATCCTTGTGCAATAAGGATTAATTAAAGCTAGAAGCCATCAACAATTAAAGATGAAGAATGGGAGGATTTACAACAAAAAGCTGTAAGTACAATTTGATTGGCCATAATCTCAAATGTGAAGTATGATGTGTTAGATGAGACCTCTCTAACTAGTTTGTGAATGAAATTGGAAGATTTACATATGTCAAAGTCACTCATCAACCAACTGTATTTGATAAAAGAATTGTATAGATTGAAGATGAACGAAAGTATCAGTATTCGAGACCACCTTAATACCTTTAAAAGGTTAATTACTCAGTTGGCTAGTTTGGGTGTAAAGATTGAAGATGAGCCAATAATCCTGTTATGAATAAAGAATCTGAGAATGAATAAACTTGTATCTTTATTGTGTGTTTTGCAAGGGTTACAATGGAGCTATTTATACAAGAGGTTTTGAGTAAAATAATAAATACAACTAACAACTAACACCTATATTTGCTATCTAACTCAATAAATACAACTAACAACTAATATCTACTAACCAATAACTATATACAATTAATACCCCCCTCAAACTTAAGGTGGTGAAGAGGACAACTTGAGTTTGTTTCGCAAATCTTGAAATCATGTTGGAAGATGCGATTTTGTAAATATATCAGCTACTTGATTTGTAAAGGTGATAGAGTTCAATTGAAGAATATTGCAACGGAGATGGTGACGAATAAAGTGACAATCAATTTCTATGTACTTTGTGTGTTCATGAAAGATATAATTACGAGCAATTTGAATGCTACTGCGGTTGTCACAGTGAAGGACTGTAACTGCAGGTTGTTTAACTCCCATGTCATTAAAAAGCCGTCAGAGCCATAGAAGTTCAGAATTGGCATCGGCTAAGGCACGATATTTTGCTTCTGTACTGGAATGAGTAACAACAGATTGTTTCTTGCTGTGCTAAGAAATAAGAGACGTTCCAAGATAAAAATAATAACCTGTCACCGATCGTCTGTCTGTAGGATCACCTGTCCAATCAGCATCAGAATAACCTGATAAGTGTAAAAAGGATGTGGAGGAAAAATGCAGGTCTTGAGATAATGTGCCTTTTACGTAACGAAGTATTCGAAGGACAATAGCAAAATGAATGGATATAGGGGCATACATGAATTGACTGACAACATGAACAATATAAGCAATGTCTGGTCGAGTGATTGTGAGATAAATTAGACTTCCAACCAGTTGTCTGTATAATGTAGGATCTGCTATCAGTTGCATTGAGACGAACATTATATTCGACTGGTGTGGAAATAATTTTATTGTCGGTAATTCCTGAGCGAGAGAGTACATCTGAAGCATATTTTTTCTGAGTGAGATTGTAGCCAGAGGAATCACAGGAGATTTCAAGCCCAAAAAAGTAACTGAGAGATCTGAGATCTTTCATCTCAAATTGACGATGGAGAAGTAATTTGAGATCAAAGATGCCTTTTCATCATCACCTGTAATAATCATGTCATCAACATAGAGCAATAAGAGAGTTATGCCTTGGGTTGTCTATCTGATGAATAAAGCAGAGTCATGAGGACTAGACTAAAAATCAAATTTGGCCATTGTAGAACTAAATTTGGCAAACTAGACACATGGAGCTTGTTTGAGACCATATAATGCACGATTGAGGCGACATACTTTTTGGGAAGAAGAATATCCTGGTGGAGGGTGCATGAAGACTTCTTCTAGCAAATCTCCATTAAGAAAAGCATTTTTGACATCCATCTGACTAAGTGGCCATTGTTTGACAACATAAATGGCTAAAAGACAATGGATCGTGGTTAATCGTGCAACTGGGGCAAAGGTTTCTTCATAGTCAATGCCATATTCCTGTGTGTAGCCTTTAGCAACCAAATGAGCTTTATATCGCTCAACTGATCCATCTGAACGAGTTTTAATTTTGTAAATCCACTTACAGCCAACTGGAGTTTTTCCTGCAGGAAGATTAACTAAGTCCCAAGTATCAGTTTTCTCAAGAGTTTAATTTCATCTGCAATCGCTTGCTGCCAGAGAGGATTAGAACTAGCCTCACGATAATTGCGAGGCTCATGCAAAGAAAGAAAACTAGAGTAACAATGATAATCACTAAAACAGATTGGTTTTTGAGGTACCCGAGTAGACTGACGACGTTCCTCAACTGGTGGAGGAATAGAGGAAGAAGTGACAGGTGCAGGATCAATTGTAGTAGGTACATTCTCCTCAGGCGAGACCGATTATGGGGTAGGAAAATCAGGTGGTGCTATTGAAACTGTAGAAACATCTGTATCACTAAACGGAAAGAACTCAATAGATGGATTAGTAAATATACGATTAGTAATGGAGTCATGAAATTTTGAGAGACTAGAAAACATAGTATTTTCCCAGAAGACAACATGACGAGAGATATGCAATCTATTGGAAATAGGATCCCAACATCGATATCATTTATGGTCGATTCCATATCCAAGAAAATAACAGAGACGGGCACGAGGTTCTAGTTTGGTATATTCATGATGTTGGAGTAAAACAAAACAAGCATATCCAAAGACTTTTAGAAAGTTATAGTCAGGAGACATACCATAGAGTTGCTCAAAGGAAGAGACATTATTGAGAACTGGAGTGGGGAAGACGATTAATAGTATACACAGTAGTTAAGGCTGCTTCTCCCCAAAATTTTTCAGGACAACCTAATGATAAAAGGAGAGCTCTAACAAAGTCTAAGATGTGATGATGTTTGCATTCGGCTCGACCATTTTGTTGAGAGGTATGAGGACAAGATCTTTGAACTAAAGTTCCCTAATCATAAAGAAACTGTAGAAGACTGGACTCTTTGTATTCCATAGCATTATCAGTCTGAAAGATTTTAATTGGATGAAAAAACCATGTTTGGACCATCTTTGCAAACTGGATATAGATTTGGGGAAGTTCAGATCTATTCTTCATACAAAAGAGCCAAGTAAAACGTGAGTGATCATCAATAAATACAACAAAATATCGATTACCACCAACAGTAGGGGTAGGAGAAGGCCCCCAAATATCAGAATGAACAAGTCCAAATG
>CATKHJ010265466.1:0-10518 GCA_949750685.1 Vernicia montana | reverse complement strand
TTTCTTGTATTTGTTATCTTTGAATTCTATTATGAACTAATTATTTTCTATTTAGATATTAATGAACCCTAGTTCTTGACTATATGAATTGAATAATACAAGTTTTGATTAATTCATCTTTGATTGTCTTGTTTCTATGATAAATCTTATTATTCTAATTAGCAATTGCTAGCTTGTTAATTAGATATTGTTTTAATATTAAATGAGTAGAGATACCTTAAAATAAATTGATCACTCATAGGGATTGAGGATTGATTGGGGTGCTAGAGATAGACCTACAAGATTCTTTGGCTTATTGTTCCTTGTTCTTCATGCATGAACTATTTAATTGTATTTGAGAAGAGATTCCTTGCACTCTACTTAGGGAGTAGGGATTAAATCGCTCAAGAGAGGTTTTAATCTAAATTAGTGGAATGCCAATTCAATTCATTGTTTGATTAATTAATTCCATTGTTCATGACATGTTGGAGAGGTTAGGGGATTCATATCTAAATAGCTTTGTTCTTATTTATATCTTTCAATCTTCTCATCTTTTAGTTTAATTTTAGTTTTAGTTTTATTTCGCTAAATCTTTTATTCGCTAGACAATAGTTAAAGTTTGAGCTAGTACTTATAAACATTCTTCGTGGGAAATGATAATTTACTCATCATTTTATTACTTGATAACAACCTGTGTACTTGCAGTTGTTAGTGTGCGTTTCGGCACATCAAGTTTTTGGCACCGTTGCTGGGGACTGTTTTATAATATTAGCAATATTAATAGAGATTATTGATCTAGTTTTTATTTTCGTATTTGCTTTTTTTATTTTTATTTTTATTTGTTTTATTTATTTGTTCTATTTTTCATTTTTGTTTCGTCTAAGTTTTTGTGTTGCAGAAAATAGAAAAAAAATTTCTCTATGGCTAATTGGAACTATCAGAGCTAGAATTCTTACCCAAATCCAGAATGGGCATACCAGTGGGAAGCACCATAAGAAAAATCATCCCTTGAGCTTGCCTTAGAAAGATTCACTGAATCTATGGAGAATTGAGTCGAGGAAGAAAATAAAAGATACAGTACATCAAAAGCTGGCTTCCTAACTCAGTTTGAAGTGGATACTACAGTAGAGGATGATAAGCATAGAAAGGAGGAGCGTAGATTGGAAGAGATATTTGTTAGCTTAGTGGAAGCTACAGATATAAGATTTCAGAGCATCGAGATAGCTTTGGAAGATCAACAAACTTCTCTTTATAATCTAGAAAAATGGGTCGGGCAAGTTTTGCAATTGCTAAGTGAGAGACCTGAAAGCAATTTGCCCAACAATACCAAAGCCATTCCAGAAGAGCAACAAAAGGCCACTACCGTCAATTGTATGTGGGATAATGACAATGAGGAAGAAAAGAATGGTGAGGCAAATTTGGGAATGTTTAACAAAGAATCTGACGAAGATGATTGGTTTAGTGAACAATCCCAAATTGAGCCATGTTATGACATGGGTGGAGTGAGTTCAAATGTTGAAGAATTCTTTTCTGATGATGGCGAGTTATATGAGAGCTTGGAGGGAGAAACTATGGATTTCACGAATAATGAAAACTGCATCTTTCCTATCATTCCATCTCTCTCACCTTTTGAGGAGAGTATATATGAACCACTCACAACCCCAATACCCACCCTTCATACACTCCAAATTTCATCAAATGAACACCTTGCCACAAATGATCTTACACCCTTGTCCCATTTCTCTCAGTGCATATTTGTTAGAGAATCATGTATGTGGCCAGTACTTGTAGTCTCTAAATTCTCTTTAGGGAGGGCAATCTATTTTGTGGAGGTGTTGAAGCAAAAGGTTAGTGAATTTGGGTGGAGCATCTCAAAATTGTAAGAGGTGGCTGAAATTGGTGACGTTCCTGCTCTGTTGGGTACCATAGCTGCAATCCCTACACCTAGTCTGTGGATAAGATTGATTGATGATGGTTCTGATATTGGCAAGCCTAGGTTTGCACAAAATGGAGAACCAAAAATATTTTTTGTTTTTGCTGTAAGGAGGTTATGCGAAGGCCAATACCTTTGCATATTTTTCTTTATTTTGATTTATAGAGGTAGACAGCATAGTGCAACCTCCAAGCCATTGGTAGAGGCTGAATAAGTCTAACGTCCAGCTAATACGACGTTAAAAAAGTGCTGAATGTAGGGCAACCCATTGATGGTTTCTATTTCTATTTTTATTTTTATTTTTTATTTTTTATTTTCTTTCTGTTTTATTTTGTTTTTATTTTTGTTTTACTTTGATCGGATCTTACACTTTCTTGTTAGTTCCATCTCTTTGTATGTAGGATGAATTGGATCATGGCTAAATCTGACTGGAAGGAACACCACAAAAGATTCATGTGGTACATCATTCAGGGTAGTTAATTCTCTCTTTTACTTTTTCAGTTTTACTTGTTTATAACACATTGGAAACAATGTGTTACTTAAGTGTGGGGGAGAGATGCTATTTGTTATTGAATCTTGCAATTAAGTGAATTAAGTTGTGGTAATAGTTTGATTTGAAATTAACTCTCTCTAGTGATAAATTGGTCTAATTTTGCTATGACAATGACTTGTTGAAGTGTGGCTTAATTAAATTAATCTTGTGTTAAGGATTGAATACGGTGGTCATGATTAGGGAATTTAATTTTTGCAAATTTTTATGCCTGAAATTTAAACTTTAGTTACACTTTTTGAGCTTATTTTATTCCACTGTTACTTTTTGTCTAGTTTAGTAGAAATATTTAATATCTTAGGTTGCTTGACTATTATTTAAAAAAAAACAAAACAAAACAAAGATTGTGCAAAGGAGCTTTGAAAGTGTTTACATATTCCACTATTCTTGACTCTTTTAAACAAAAGGGGTTGAGATTATGAATAGTGCTAGTAGCCATTTGAGTGTGTGATTCTAGTTGAGTAACCAGAGGCCGGCACCACAAGTGTTTGCATTCGCGTAAAAAGGCTAGGATGACAATTCAAACAAGTCAGGCTCCTTAGTTAATTGAAAAGAAAACAAGAAAATGAAATGCATGATCAAATTATTAAAGTGAATGAAAAGTTAAGGGAATAGTCAGACGCCTGAGAGAAAAATCCTTATCATTCTACCTTACTTAAACTTTTATCTCTGTAGAATTATTTGCTTTAACATGTAACTTTAGAATTTGGATTTTAGGTTCTTGAGTTTTGTTTTATAGATTTCTTGGTTTGGCTACCATGTTTGAGAATTGGTACTTGATTAAGAATGTCGAGCCTTGCTAATTACTATATGTAGTCCATGAAAAGTAATTCAATTAAACTAAACAATGAGTTGAATTGGTATTCCACTAATCTAGATTTAAATCTCTCTCGAGTGAATCAATCCATAATCACTATATAAAATGCAAGGACTCTCGTCTCAAACATAATTAAATAGCTTATGCGTTAAGAACAAAGAACAATAAATCAAAGGATCTTATAGGTCTATCTCTAGCACCCCAATCAATCCTCAACCTTTATGAGTGTTCAATTCTAGTTAAGCTTTCTCAAGTCAATAACAAGAAAATAACATCTAAATAACAAGCATTATATTGCTAAATAGATATAACATTAATAATCATAAAGATAAGATAATCAGATGAATGATTTAATTGATAAAAACTATTTAATCCATACAATAAGGTCTAGGATTCATCATATATCTAGGTATATGGAAATTTCATTCATGATAATATATAGAAAACAAGAACAAAAGAAAAATAGAAGAGAATTCAAGCAATCCATGACGAATGATTTGGAGTTCTCCACTTTAATCTTCGATTCTTGACTCAAAACTTGAAATACTTGGATCTCTACCTTCAATTTCAGCTGTAAACCCTTCGTTCTTCCTTAGAGAAATCGCCTCTAAAAGACAAAAATCTCGACCCCTTTTTAGGTCTGTTTCAGTTAAGCTTTTATACATTTGAAAATTAGCCTGATACACCCGATGACACGCCCGTATCATTGGGTGTATCGACGGTCTGTATTTGCGGACATTAACCTTTTTAATACGGTCAAGACTTGTAATGGTACGGCCGTATCCTCTTTGGAGTGTCATTAGAAAATTGGCCAAAATTGCATCGGTCCTCGCTCAAATTTTATGATTCCAGCTTAAATGATCATGGCATTCCAAAAACTGAATAATTTTTGAAAATAACTTTGAAAAGCACTTGAACAAATAAATTAAACTCAATTTAACAATAAAATACACTAAGAATAAGAGGTAAAATATGATCAATCATGCACTTATCAAGAGTCTTCTTAGTTTTGACTATTAATGGACTCAAAGCCAATTTATATCAGTTTGGATAAGTTTCAATGAAATGGATGGTGGAGATCTATTAGACTTGATCCAATGGCTAACATTTAACTAGTTTTTTATTTTACAATATTCTTTTATATTTAAACAAATATGACCATGTATTATTAGTAGGAAATTTCCATTTAACTTCCTCATTTTATAGTAATTTTGACTAATTAACAATTGTGGGATCCATTCCATTAATTTAATTTTGACTATTCTTTTCTCCATATAATTTCAAGCAAATTTTCCCTTCTAATAACTATAATGGGCCGGCCATGATACTACATGGATGGGTCTTCCACTTGCTTCATATATTTATTTACATTTGACTTGCTATTCCGATAATTTTTGCGAAATGATTATTTTACCCTTCTTTTACTCTGTACATTGTTGTAACCAATATCGATGCAGTTCATTGATTTTATTTCATTGATCATATTCATAACATTTGTATGAATTCATACATACCATAATATCACAGAAGTAGAATTAATTTTAAAAAAAAAAATTAGTTGTCCTTAACCGGGTCTCGTTTGAGTTTTTATTGATCTCGTTATCTCACTAACCATTCAATTTGTCTCCCAATAGCATTATTGTTAATACTTAGGAACTGACGGGGTCCAAGATATTACATGTATATAAGATAAGCTCAAATGACTTAACAATATACTTAGCCATTTTATCATTGATGAACTAAAAAAATAAGGAAGAGTGAAAATGTAATATCCTGGATCTAGTTAATTCCTACGAATTAACAATAGTGTCATTAAAAGGCGATTTGAATGATTATTGAGATAATGAGATCAATAGGAGCTCAAACAAAACCCGGTAAAATACACATAATTTTTTTAACGTTTTGTGATATTATAGTACGTATGAAATCATAAAATGTTAGGAACAGGATTAATGAATAAGGTTAATGAATTGCATCGATATCGGTTACAACAATGTACAATGAAAAAGAAGGGTAAAACAGTCATTTCGCAAAAACTGTCAAAATGGCGAGTTAAATGTAAATGAACATGTGAGGCAAGTGCAAGGCCCAACCATATTAGTGTGTTTAAAGGAAAAATTATTTTATTTTAAGTTAAAATTTGTAAGAAAGGAGATGAAAATTGAAATGGGTCCCACATCTCTAAAAGTGAATATTTCGACATAATAAAGTAATTTCTTAAAATGAAAATTTAAATTATTATTATCAAATTATTGATAATTATCTACATATTTATTGTTATTAAAAATTCAATAATATGGTTATTAACTACAACCATTGTATCAAAGTAATTAAATTCTCACCATCCATTTGTGATGACAATGATATAAAACTAGAAACTTCTTCTTTCTTTCTTATTTCTCATCTTCCAAACAAAAAATTGAAGACACTGATAAATGCTTAATTGATTACATTTTACCCTTTGTTCTAAATGTATTTTATTTTTAAATTGAGTTTAATTTATTTGTTCAAGTACTTTTCAGAGTAATTTTGAGGAATTCTTCATGTTTTGAAATGCCATGGTCATTTGAGTCGGAATCACGGATGAAAATCGAGGAACAGAGCATTTTCTAAGCAATTGTTCTAATGATATGCCCAGAATAGTATGGGTGTACCATTTCAATTCCTGGGTGTACCATTACATTCTGGACAGTAGAATTGATACGCTCAGAATAGTATGGGTGTACCATTTCAAGTCCTGGGTGTACCATTACATTCTAGACAATAGAATTGATACGCCCAGAACAGTACGGGCATACCATTTCAAGTCCTGGGTATACCATTTCATTCTGGACAGTTTTAAGGAGGCAAGTTTCTGTAAACAGACCGTTGGTACGCCCATAAAGGTACGAGCGTACCAGTGGGCATATCAGGCTAAATTTTAAAGGTATAAAGTTGATCTGAAATAGAAATAAAGGGGAGCTTTTGGGGAGTTCGAAGAAATCCTAGCCTTATGGCTAGGAATTTGAGGTTCCTTTTGGTTCTTAGATAGTTTAGAACTTTATTTTTGAGAGATTGAATTGTAAATCAAGATTAAAGATCCATATTTGTATAGATTTGAAGTAGGAAATCAAAGATTGAAGGAGGAGATTTCTGCACATCTTCCATGGATGGTTTGAGTTTTCTTGTTTCTTATCTCTTTTATTTTTCATCTTTAAATTCTATCATGAACTGATTATATCCTATTTAGATATTGATGAACCCTAGTTATTGATTGAATGGATTGAATAATTTAAGTTTTGATTAATTTCATCTTTGATTGTCTTGTTGTTATGATTAATCTCTTTTATTCTAATTAGCAATTGATAGCTTGTTAATTAGATATAGTTTCCATGTTAATTGAGTAGAGATACCTTAATATGGATTGATCACTCATAGGGATTGAGGATTGATTGTGGTGCTAGAGATAGACCTAAAAGATCCTTTGGTGCTTTGTTCCTTGTTCTTAATGCATGACTTATTTGATTGTGTTTGAGAAGAGATTCCTTATACTCTACTTAGGAATTAGGGATTAAATCACTCGAGAGAGGTTTTAGTCTAAATTAGTGGAATGCCAGTTCAATGTATTGTATGGTTAATCAATTCCGTTGTTCATAACATTCATGATAGGCTTGGGAGATTCGTATCTAGATAGCTTTATTCTTATTTATATCTTTCAATCTTCTCACCTTTTAGTTTAGTTTTAGTTTTAGTTTTATTATTCTAAATATTTTATTCACTAGACAATAGTTAAAGTTTGAGCTAGTATTTATAAACATTCCTCGTGGGAAATGATAATTTACTCATCATTTTATTACTTGATAATGACCTGTGCACTTGCAGTTGTTAGTGTGCGTTTTGGCACATCAGACACCAACTTCTCTCTACAAAACCCATTTGTCCATCAACCATCCTCCATCAAGAAATCAAGAAGTTTTAATGTAATTCCTAAAACCAATCTTGAATTTCAATTATAGTGTGATTAATAGTGTGTTGATTGGTTGGTTGCAATTCTTTTCTTCTTTCCTTTCCATGGTTAGGCCTATATTAGGATTATTGGAGGAAAATTAATTCTTTTGTTTTTATGATATTTATGGGTGTATTATGAAGTGAATTCAAAGAATTGATGAATTGTTTGAATTTAAATTGCAAGATGGAGCTTGATTTGGTTTTTGAACTTGAATTGGGAAACCTAGGTTTTGAATTAAGCAGAATATTTGAGCACCCATACTGTCTGTTTAGAGATTGAATTTGGAGAAGTGTAAAAAATTAACGTTGTATTTTTTTACCTTAATTAAAGGCCCATAAAAGGGTTATATTAAATTCTTGATGAGTAATGAGATATGTCTCTTGAAATTAGACTTACCCGAATTTTGGGTTTTCTGAGTAAACCCAGACTATTTGAATTGATAGAGGACTTTATGAACAGAATTTGGACATAGTCAAAACCTAAAATTTGTAGTTAAATATATCAAGTGTTCACATATAAAATTAATTTAAAATATTTACTGTGTACAAAGACAAATCCTGCTTGAACTGAAACTGCTTCTGTTTAGAGATTGAATGGGCAGTCTGAAATGAAATAGCCCAAAAGATGGATTTAGAGACTGAATTGAGTCAAGTATAAAACATGAAAAATGATAATTGATATATGCATAAGCTCTGTGTAGAAGGAAATGTAAATTGGATATGTTTATTATGAGATATGACTTAGTGAATGTGATATGGTATAGAAACTCTTGTAATCTAGTACCATTGATAGACTTGAGAATGTATCTCCTGAATTGAGCATGATAGAGAAAGAATTGGAAGGAACTTAAAACTAGTGAAATTATCATTGATATGTGTATAATTAATTCACAAAAGGATTTGATAAAATTTCAAGTTTAGTATGAGAAATAGTGTTTGTTCTGAAACTGACTCTGTACTTGGATTCAATCTATAAACTGACTTAGATCTTCTGATTTTAGAACTTTATAGATGGAAATGGGCTAAAATTAAAACATAAGAAATGTTTCTTAATGTCTCTAGTACTTCCCAGTAAAAGAAAATTGAAATTGACAATGTAAATCTTGAGTTATACTTAAAATAGCGTGGCAGGATCAATCTGTCCTGTAACAGAAACAAAATTGAATTTAAGTAGTCACCAAGTTTTATATGAATTGAATTCTATGTTAAA
The DNA here is from genome assembly GCA_949750685.1 of Vernicia montana. Taxonomy (NCBI): domain Eukaryota; kingdom Viridiplantae; phylum Streptophyta; class Magnoliopsida; order Malpighiales; family Euphorbiaceae; genus Vernicia; species Vernicia montana. Next base: position 2,042 of record CATKHJ010265466.1, on the reverse strand, counting down.
TTTTGAGTATATTGTAAATGTGTATGTCTAATTTTGAATACAAAAAGAATTAACTCATTTGGATTTGTAAATCTTGAGAAATGGCAGAAACAAAGTGACAAGGTCTAGTGACATAACTAGATAATGAATAAAAATGTAATGTGATAAAGTTAACAATTGTAATTAATGAATTATCTATATATGAAAACAATGAATAAATGATTACTGAGAATAATGAATAGTGAATTGAATATGATTATTCAATATGAATTTAATGTGAAAATGTATTGAATTTCTATAAAGCAAATCACTTGAATCAAAAGTGCTCATTTGAACATTCGGCCAATATATGAGAATTGAATAGAAATGTATTGCAACTTGTTATAAATGCATATGTATATGTTACTAAATATATTGACTTGCATTGATATTAGATAAGAGTATTAGAGTTACAATTAGATGGTTAAATCGATAAAGTAATTAATAATCTTTGGTTAAATGGTATAAAGGATTTGGTTCAAAGTAGAACCTAAAGGAGAAAGATGTTCTAGAGATTGAGGAGCATCACTACCAAGTGTACTAAGAGCTTATATTAGGAGCTAAGGAGGTTAAGGTGAGTACTTTGAAAACCTTATGATTCTTGAATGAAATAAATGTTTGAATTATTTCTTTTAATGAGACCTTTGGCCTATCTACTGTTATTTAAATTCTTTTAATGAGGCCTTCGGCCTAATTATTGATATTGAATTCCTTCATTGAGGCTTTCAGCCTACTTCCTACATTTGACCATGAGTACTAAATTGTACTCAAATGGAATATTGTAAAAGAGTTTACTTTTTTCATATCAACCTTTTCATTGTAATGAATCCATTCTTGATCTAATGTCCCTCCTTTGACTACTCAGTATATCCTAATTGATACACTATTCTCATAATCATGTTCCTATAAGGAACCAATTGATTTGTTTATAAAAATTCCATTATTTCTTCAATTGTTCATCTTTCATTGAATCTTATATGATTCATCATTATACATTATTAATTAAAAACATTGAAAGGCTTGCATACTGGATCCAAAGTGATCATACTGTATTACTGAAAGTAGAAATCCCCGACTGATATGGGTAATACGCCAGACTGTGTACACAGGAGAAAGCCTGCGGATAGGATAAGCATATCCACCTCAGCTAAGAGAGTTGGTCCTAGCCGTGAGACCTAATCAGTCTTACGCTTTATACAGTTATGAGTGAGCAAAGCAATAACTGCCTGATAAGTACTTAATTGACTATATTTTACCCTTTGTTCTTAATGTATTTTATCCTTAAATTGAGTTTGATTTATTTGTTTAGTGTTTTTCTAGAGTTCTTTTAATGAATTTTATGTTTTGAGGTGCCATGGAATGAAAGAACCCGAAATGACATCGTTCAGTGCAAGAAAGGAGCCAATTTTTTAAATTGAAAATGTTGAAGCCTATCACAAAACCCATCACACGGCCGTGTGATTACCTATGTGCTAAAGAGAATTTTGTCAAGAATGTTGAAGCATATCACACTGCCCATCACATGGCCGTGTGACCACCCGTGTGAGAGGGTGTAAAATAGGTAGAACTGAAATGTCTTTGCCACACGGGTCATCATACGGTCATGTGGCCAACTGTGTGATAATTTTGGGCAGGATATTTAAAGCTGCGACTAGAAGAAGAAAGGGAGCTTTTGGAGACCTAGGGAAAACCCTAGCCGTGCGGCTGGAAATTTTTAGGTTCCCTTAGTTCATAGATAGTTTAAAACTTTTATTTTGGAGAGATTGAAAGTATAAATCAAGAAAAAGATTCATTTTTATATAGATTTAAAGTGGGAAGTCAGGGATTGAAGAGGGGATTTCTGCAACATCATCTATGGATGGTTTGAGTTTCCTTATTTCTTCTTTCTTTTATTTATTATCTTTCAATTCTATTATGAACTAATTATTTTCTATCTAGATATTGATGAACCCTAGTTCTTGATTGTATGGATTGAATAATATAAGATTTGATTAATTCATCTTTGATTGTCTTATTTCTATGAT